>JASSUY010006132.1:0-39850 GCA_032466535.1 Forpus xanthops | reverse complement strand
TTCTTCCTCAGATCCAATCTAAACTTCCCCTGTTTAAGTTTGAACCCATTACCCCTTGTCCTCTCGCTACAGTCCCTCATGAAGAGTCCCTCCCCAGCATCCCTACAGGCCCCCTTCAAATACTGGAAGGCTGCTATGAGGTCTCCACGCAGGCTTCTCCAGGCTGAACAGCCCCAACTCTCTCATCCTATCTTCAGGTGCTCCACTCCACTGATCATCCTCGTGGTTGCCTCTGGACTTGTTCCAACAGTTCCATATACTTTTTATGTTGAGGACACCAGAACTGCACACAATACTGGGATGAACCCACTGATCAGCTACCTTGGTAAAAGGGGTGTTGTAGGAACAAAGGATATAAAAACTCCTGTGGGTTTTTATGTGTGGGGCCAAATTCCATCTCCAGTTCTTCCCAGCAAATTCCACACCTATCCAGGCAACAGGAGAGTATTTAAACTGAGATGTAAAAGCATATATATATATATATATATATATATATATATATATAAACAGGCAGATAACAGATACAGAAACTGTATTATATAAATTTTCCTGTAGCAGTTTCTGTCTCTCGCTCTTATCACTTAAGCAATAACTATGAAATTGTCAGATATTCCAGTACTATCCAGAAGATAAGCATAGTTTGATAGCTTATGAACTCCTAATGAATATACTGTTAATTGCATAACCTTCCTTCACACTAACTTTTCTGTTCATCAAGGGCAGGATTAAACAGCTTTTCTGCTTTAGAGCATCCTCATAATTAATAATATATTCTTCCCACTTCTAAATATAATCTATAATGAGATGCTTTATAGAATCCAAGCTGCACCTCTCACTAAGTACTTTTGATCAGAAGAAAATGAGCCAGTTTGTTTAGACAATAGAGCCTGCTTTAACTGTGATTGTCAGCTTCTCAGTGGGCCCAATCCTGAAATGCAGCCAGCCTACTTCAAACAGGTCACGGCAGCGAAAGCTGCCAAGGGCAAGAAACACCTTCTTCTCTCTAAAACATAATGTCTCTTTATCTCTGGGGATATTCTGTGCAGATCAGAGATGAAAAGAAGTACATATAGATACATGAGATACAGATAGTATATTTAAGATGGTATACACAGATATATAGATACTAGACAGCTTCTACTCAGTGATGAATAATTAACTCCATAAAAACTCTGCAATCAACCCACCTATCAAGCGGTAAGATAACACTCTGTGCAAAATTTCACTAATTAAGTTTTCCATGCACATAACATGTCCCTTCTCAGAGGTTTCTCCTAGTTTCCATAGGTTGAGGAAAGCCAGATCTCCAAGGATCACAGAACAGCAAAAACGTTTCTTGGTACATATGACTGCCTCTGGAGATCTATGAATGATGACCCATAGCTGGTGAGGAGGAAGGAGAGTGGCTCTCCTCTAGCCATGAATAAACTACTTCCCTTAACCAAACAAGGGTATTTTTGCCCTGAAAATTCCTTCCTAGTGTTCTGAATGCCCAGTTCAATTCCTGGATGGAGTACCTCCCAGTGTCACAGCTTGGCCAAATATCTTTACCTATATAATGTGCAGCTTCACCAACATCTGTGTGTATTGGCTGGGAGAACTCCCCAGTTTAAAAGCTACAGGGCCATAAAGATCAGCTAAATGTCTGCATAGCAAAAGGTTGTCTTTTCTACATCAACATCCCATTTAATTGACAGCATACCTTTAAGACAAGTACCTATTTTGATTTAAAGCCTTCAATTGTAAAGATTGCTGGACAAGTGAATCCAATAGTTTATTTACCGCTACTGTTAAGAGCTGCATCTTATCTCTAGTTCTAGTCCTTATCTCTCGTTCTCTTATCTAGTTTTGGCTTCTGTTCACTAGATCAAATTATACTGTTTCTTGCTAAGCTAAAGAAACAAGTGTGTGATGAAACCTCTTCTCTAAGGAAAAAGGCAACTTTCAACCCTCTCTTCAATAAATCAAACACCTTTCTGATAAGGTATATTTTTCAACTCTACAATTATGTGAAACTGTAAGATTGTTCACAACCCTTTGACTAATAACTGTTCTACTTTACAGCAGCTGCCCATGTTTTTTACCACCTCTCAGTCACCTGTTCCTTGATCCCAATCTTTCCTGGTTTCGGTGCTCCAGATTTTTATTTGCTAACCTAGTGACTAAATTACTTATTTATATTTACGTATTTATTTGTAATATTGATATTTATTTGCAAGAATCCAGCCCACACAGCAAGTGGGGGAACAGCTCACAGAAATCTAGTATAATGCACTGGTTCGTAAAGGCTGCTTTGTGTTTTCACAGGAAGACTTTCTTTCCAACCTGGCATAACTAAAAGAGGCAGAACAGATCTCTGAGGCAAAGTTCAGTGGCCTGTATAGTAGGTAAGATTGCATCTGGTCTAGATAAAGCAATTTTTATGACTTTCAAGTTGAAAGTACACCTCATTTCCTATGCAGGTCAGCTATAATTTCCTATGCAGCCACTTAAGACTTGAAGGAGCCTGATGCCAGAACTTTAAATAACTTGATGCATTCACAGTGCCTAACCTTTCCAAAACCTCCTCTGACAACAAGACAGAGCTGTCTTTGTGTAGGCTTCCCCACCTGCCAACTGCAGAAGAGAAGACATGCAGAGCTCAAGGGGAAAGAGTATATCAGACTAAGCTTCACTGTGGGACTCAAAGCACTGCTCAGTCCTGCTTCACACTGAAGAGGAGCAAGAAACCACTATCCCATATCTGCTCACATCAGGGACATGGGGTGACTGGCAAGCACATGTACACCTTCCCTTCATTATTCCACACCTTGATGAAAGGTCAGCTATATCACTGTGAGTCAGCAGTATGGGCATCTGTGCCATCCTCCCTGAAGAAAACATGCTGCTAATCTGCTTTTAGAAAAGGGAAAGGAAAGTCTGGCAGAGATTTTGATCTGTGCCACAGTTACAACCAGCCTTAGAACAACACACACTTCTGATGATCCCAGGCTGGAGTTGATAACAAAGGCTGATCTGAACCAGTATAACCTTCAAGATGTAGAGGAAATTCTCTTATATTCCCCCTAAAAAGCAACTGTAAGTATGAAAACTGTCTGAATACCTAAAGAATTCTTCATTTTGTTGAGTTAAAAAAAACAACATAAAACCCCCCTGAACTAAACCAAGTGAGTAGACACCTAAAATCAGCAAAGTAAAATACCCATCAGCACTGGTGAGGCCACACCTCAAATCCCATATTCAGTTCTGGGCCCCTCACTACAGGACACATGGAGGTGCTGGAGAGGGTACAGAGAAGGGCAATGGAGCTGGTGCAGAGCTTGGAGCACAGTGTGATGAGGAATGGCTGAAGGACCTGGGGGGGCTCAGTCTGGAGAAGAGAAGGCTCGGGGGGGGCCTTACCACTCTCTACAACTACCTGAAAGGAAGATGGGAGTGAGGAGATGGTTGATCTCTTCTCCCAGATAACAAGTGACAGGACAAAAGGAAACGGCTTCAAGCTGCACCAGGGGAGGTTTAGACTGGATATTAGGAACAATTCCTTCCCCAAAGGGAGCTCATGCATTGGAACAGGCTGCCCAGGGCAGTGGTAGAGTCACCATCCCTGGAAGTGTTCATAAACCATGTAGATGAGGCCCTTAGTGACACAATTTAGTGGTGCACTTGGCAGTGCTGGAAGAACAGTTGGACTTGATGATCTTAAAGGTCTTTTCCAACCCAGTTGATTCTGTGATTCTATGACTCCATTTATCATTATTTGAAATAACCCCAATATCCTGACTGACTACGCCTGGAGAAGTGTGCTTCTAACAATGTTTAAATGTATTACTTGATTACATCAGCCTTTTCAATAAAGGTAGTGCCTGAAGCCACAGAAGACTGAAACCAGCCTACAAGCTGCTCCAGCATCCAGCTTCCAGCGCTACTTTGAAATATTGCCTTATCTTGACAAACCAGGATATACAGAAAAATCAAATGCAAGTCCCATGAACGCTATTTAAGAAGAGGTTATAATATTCATTGATGTTCAATCAATAGAACAACCTGATTTGCTCTGTCCAGTGTCTCTGCTATCTAGGTCCAGTTCATAATACAGTTCTAGCTGACAGCACCTACACACTATGCGAAGCGTAGGAGCTCCAGGCACAGCAAATGCTTCTTAAGACGGATTTGTGCACCCATGTATTGCATATATTGGCATGCATCATCCATGGCTGCCATGTGCATTGAATCATACACTCAAGAATTGCATGCTACTGTTCCCCCTTTGCCTCATCTTCATACTCCCCATCCAGTCAGTTTTGATCTTTAAAGATCTTTGGGGTTTGAGAAACTGGTTAAGCAAGTCAGCAAATGTGTGGGGATGAACTATCAGAAGTTTTCCTTTAGCTCAGTAGGAGAGAAAACATCTCTTGAAATCCAGAAACGTCAGCCCTAGTTCTCATAATATTTGATGAGCAGATAGGGATGTATTCGCTCCTTGTGGGTCATATGTTATACAACAGCTTCCAGTGGCAGCTGCTTTATACTCTATGGAAAAAAAAAACACTTCTTCCAAGTCAGGACCATAGGAGATGGATGAAAGAAAAAAGCCAAGTGAAGGAGAAGAATATGCAGAATCACTGTTAGGTTATGAAAAGATAAGAACTGATCCCACAGTTGTGACTTGATTCTGCGTTATCACTGAGCACACTTTTCCCTGGAATCTGAATCCCAGACATTTTAACTTTAATTTTTTAAACTCTTTTTCCCAATTTGAGAGATCTGTCCTTCATTTATTATGTATAACAGGGATTACTTTTTAATTTAAACTAAAATTGGCTAAACATAATTCTGCAGCTTCAAGCTATTTGCCTTTGAAATATTTTCACAGTGGTCGTCTCCCTGGTATTTAGAAATCACTATGAATAACTCCTCATAGCTTCTTAAATATATACAAAAAGAAAAGGACTTTGATTTATGTTACTAAACGTAATCACATCAGAATGTCTCCTAAAGCCAGCCTTTAAAAACAATCATAAATACTTTATACCGTATGATGAAAATATGATGGGCTTCCAACTCATATGGAAAACACCTCACACACATGGAAACTTCTTGCTCACCAGTCTGTGTAAAGAAACTGAAGTGTAGAACTTAGACACATGTGTACATAGAAGCTGGTATCATAAGCACACTGCAGTAGCCACTATTAGATAAACAGAAAGTCTTGCACGTTAGGACTCAAACTAACCTCAGAATTCAGGCCACCAGTGATCTGAGGCCACCAAGAGCTTACAACTGCTGCTTTTTTCCGGTTTGCATTGCAAGCATAGCTTAAAAGGATACTTCTGCATTTCAAACAAACCAGGTGTAATGTTTACACCAGCACAGTTCGGCAGTGAAAGGATAGAAAACAAACAATCAGAGTTCTGCTTTTCCTCCATCATCCTGATATACAATACTGCTTAAATGTTTCCCAAGCAAGATCACTGGCTCATGTAGCCAGCAAAGTACAGTTCAGAACACACTCAACGATGCAGCATGGCTGGTACTGAGACAATGCCATACTGCTATTCTGCAATGATAACGCTGACTTCCTGACAAACCAAAAATCCATGCTCCCAGTCCATCAGCTGGAAGGAGCAATAGTGACCTTTAAAACTCAGGACAAGCTACAGCATGCATTAGAACAGCAAGACGCAAAATCTGATAGCAAGCGTGGAAGGGATGATCCATGCCTGAAGGCTGCACAGATTCAAAACTCCCACTTCTACAAACCAAACCAAAACAGAACAACTTGCGCACAGATGGTTCTGAAGTTGTTCCTTGAGCTCAGTTTTTGTCAGAGCCTGTGAACCTCGCTGCCCTCACTAAACTAATGATGCATGTGTGCATGATATTAAAGCATGAGCGTGACCAGATTCCCCCTTCCCACCAGCATTACAGAAGTAATGGCTGCAAAAGGAATTGCTTCCTAGAAGCCATTACTTTAGGGCATGCAGCTTAGAAGAAACTGCCTACACTTAAGATCATAAAAAGATGCATTTAAAAACTGATAGTCTTCTTCAAATGTCTCAGCCCAGAGCCTATAGACGTCTCCTTGTGCACTTCAGAACATTCACGCTTTACTCCTTGCCTACAGTTCCTAGAAAAGGGTAACTTAAGAAAAGAATAGGTTTCTTTACTGCCAGACCTGCATCTCTACAGCTTTCTTGAGCAATGCCATGCAAGTCCCCTGAGAGACACGTTCCAGTTATCGTATTTCCTACCACTACCTCAGCGTGGAAAGGGGAAGCAGTTGCGCTGCACCAGTGGCACCAGACTTCTATTTCTTCCACCCTTTCCTTTTGCCCTCCTACCTTGACTGCTGCTCACCCTGCCCCTTGCACAGAGCATCTGCTCATACTTCTTCCCTGTGTTTTTCCCTCTTTCTCAAATCCATCCTTCACAGGTTATTTTTGCCAAATCTGTAATAATCTTGCTAATAAAACTATATAAATGTATATATATGTTAACATTGAATCTATGCTTGGCCTCAGATAAGAAATCCCTCTGGACCTTATTACTATAACCTTTTTTCTACTCCCGCTATGACTCTGTTTCATCAGTCTTCTTCCTTTGCTTGGGTCTGTTCTGATACAAAATTCACTCTGCAAGCCTCTGTGTGAGCAACTTCACTGTGACCACGAGCTCTGTGCTGGAAGGCAGCTGCAGAGGTGCGTGCAGAATCCCACTGGTTTCAGCTATGCTCTGTTGCAAATGCAATTACTTAATTACAAAGGAAACTGTGAGTGCTATTACAGGACCTATGTTTGATCTGCTTTCCTGAAGCACCTCACACACCTCTTGCTGCTGAAATAACCACCAAGTTTAATCAGTTTGTAAAGTGCTTGGGGGTTACCGGATAGAAGCGCAATTTAGAAGAGGCTCGTAGCAGTGAAGTGCAAAAGGCATTTAAAAATGTGATTTCTAGCATTACCATGTTTGTTAATCCCTTAAAAGCAGTTCAGTTTGTTGTGTGGCTTGAATATAACGGAGCAGGAACTGTTTGCCCAGGTTGCACATCAGATAAGCAGTTAGGTAATTACGGAAACAGAATGGAACTTTAATTGTGAGAAAACCCATAGATTGTTCTATTGTGATCTTCCACAGCACTGCTGTTTCTTCTAAGTGAACACATGGTGCAAGCTAAGAAGAAACCACTGATTAAAATAATCAAAAGCCCTACTAGAAACTTAGACATGTTTTTCCTTTGTAAAAAACAAAACATTGCATCTGGTTGAGAGATCTGAATTACCTCTTCCACTTCAATTCTTCCTCACTGATAAATTTAATTAAATCTATTGTTACAGGGTGGGTTTTTCCTTCATTACACATAAACTATACAAAGCTTGGTGTACTCTGGGACATACAGGAGATTAGAAAATTTTACTGACAGGTTGTTATCTCCATTTCTTCCCAGTCATTTGCAGCTGAAGCAACCTGCTTGATTAACCTGCTCTTGCCAAGCATGCCAGCAGTAAAGCGTTTTAGAAGTGAAACATCAGCAGCTGTATGTACAGGTACTTGATAAGCAGAGCAAATTCTCAGTTCCTGCTCTGAAATGCTGGTCTATCATTAAACACACAGTCAGAGAGGTCTGGGTCACAAGGAGGCGTCCATCATTGGAGTTATCTACCATGTCAGGCTGCTAATTGAATAGTCACCACCTCTTCCCCAGACACCAGTGTTCTGTCAGCAGAGTGGGTGCTCTGCAGCTGATGTCAGCCCAGGACAATATGTACCAATATTATAACAGTCTTCCAATATGTAAAGAGGGCCTACAAGAAAGCCACAGAGAGACTTTTTACAATGACATGTAGTAGCAAGACAAGGAGGAATGACTTTACACTGAAAGGAGAGATTTAGAGTAGACATTAGAAAGAAATCCACTATGAGGGTGCTGAGGCGCTGGCACAGGGTGTACAGAGAAGCTGTGGCTGCCCCATCCCTGGCAGCGTTCAAGGCCAGGTTGGATGGGGCTTGGAGCAACCTGCTCTAGTGGAAGGTGTCTCTGCCTGTGGCAGGGGTTGGAACTGGATGAGCTTTAAGGTCCCCTCCAACCCAAACCATTCTATGACTCCATGTTTCAGGGGAGATCAGGTCCAGAGGAGTCATCACTACTTCTGCAGATACTAAAGTACAAATGAGACTGGGGAGTTCAAGTACAAGTGCATGTGCTGGCTCCTTCCCTTTGTTTCTCTGGCTAACAAGAGGCAATTCTGTACCCTGGGCCCTGGGAAGGAGGAACATACACAGGCCACACTCTGGGCTCCATCCAGAGCCTGCTGGTTACAAACAGCAATGAGAAAACAGCCTCGTCAGAAGTCTCTCAACTGTGGCTAAGAGTCCAGCATCACCCGTGGGGACTTTCTATGCCTCTGAGCTGCAGCTGCTCTTTCATCTTCCCTCTTCCCAGGCTCATTTTCTTTCTCTCGTTTATAGAGATTACTCTGATTCCAATCAAAACAGGGAGGAAAAAAACCCACAGAACACTAGGGGGACAGAATTATACAAAAGATAAAGGAGTCAAGCAGCACTGAGACCATGCCCATTTGTAAGAGAGATTATGGTCACAAAAGTGCTTCTTATCAAAAGGGAAAACAAAGGCACAAAACGTCCCTAGATGAGCTAACATAATAAAACCTGACAAGACGAGTGATAAAAATCATAGAAAGAGAAATTATACAGGTCTCCAGGAAACTGCCAGAATTGATCATAAAGCACTTTTTCCTGACACCTGAAGTCTACACTGTCTTTATTTATATAATTCAAATGAAAAGCTTAGCTAAGTACGTTTCAACATAGGTATTTCACCTTGTATCTGCCATTATGGTATCTCCTCTCTATTCTATCAAAGGGCTGAATACACCAAACAACATCCAGGGCTTTTTATAACTTCATACCATAAAGGAAAAATGGAGCGCAGTGTCACACTGCACAAGGCCACCTCCAGCAGCCACAGCAGCTGGAAGCAAGCCATCTTCCACCATCCTCGGTCACATCTACATGGCCACAAAGGCAATACCCAATGAAGATGCTGCTTTTTCATGCTCAAGTGACAATTGTTCTGAGGTATTAAAGGTATCAGTGAATGAACTGGTGCTCAAAGGGACCAACAGAACATGAAGAACTCGAGGCAAAAAAAAGGATTCAGTAGAAAAAAGTAGACTTAATAATTTCTAGTATTTTCTCACTCTTACATGTGCAAAAAAGTAAGTCTGAAAAGGCTCTGCTGCTATTAAATTGTGTCTCTTCATCTTAGAACGAACATTTCACCTTCTATATAGGTACAAAGAAACCTCATCTATTTTTTGTCTTCAGCTGATGGAATAGGCAGCTTACATGGCAATTTTAATTGAGTATATTCAGGCTGCTGCACAAGAATAGTGGTGAGTACACCTGTGGCTGAGAAGAAAAGGCCTTTCCCTACCAACTACACCTTTACTTCATTACAGATACCCCTGCTGGTTCACAAAACCCAGCTCCAAGTTTGACACCTGCAACATGTCTACAGGCAGGAACTGAAGCAGAAACATAAATTCTAGCAGAATTCAATATGCTAATTGGTATTTCTCATTCACATTCCACACAGGGGATATACCTGCTGAAATGTTGGAATATCGCACCATTACTTTTTCTGCATGTGCACATGCGCATTTCTAAATACACGTCTAATTCCCTCCATATAAATGCACATACAATGGCTAGAGATGCAATCACTGTTTGCCAAACATGCTAGACATGCTTCTCCCTGTACAAAAAAGCCCCAACAAAATGGGAGAAGCACGGTTATGTTTGTGCTAAAGTGACTGGTGTTTGCTACCTCTATGCCAAAACAGAGAATTCACAGTCTTCATCCAATAACTTGAGTCTCATACAACAGTACACTTGGAGAACTCAAATGACATGGTAAGATAACTACACTAGCAGCGTAAGCCAGAAAAAATGATACAATAACTGGCATGAGTCCATTCTTACAGGAACATGTAAGCATGTGCAAACTAACAAAGCTACTAAGGAAGCCCTCTGTATTTTAATGCAAAGGATTACCATGTTTTAATATGTTAAAATACAAGACAAAAAGGGTGAGCTGAAATCTGTCACTTCAAATACAGCCCCTGAATGCAGCGTCGCTAGGAAGGAAGCTGGAAGCTACTGCTGAAGCAAAGCTGTGATCAAGCCTCTCAGCAGCTATGGAAGCTTATTGCACCCCACAGATGCATAGGGTGAAGATCTACACTACCCTGAGGTGTGCAGACAGTGCTGCCAGTGAATGTGCCTCACCCTAAAGCATGGTTTGACTGAAAGCATTTCAGAGAATTCAAAATCTCCAGTGCAAGGTTTAAGTTACAAAGCATGCAGAGACTGCAAATTAAATCAGTCTTAATCATGATCCTAATCCTCAAGGAAGTAGGATGGAGTGTCATGAGACCCTTCTCAAAACCTCAAATGATTTCCATGGGAGCTTGTCCTGCATGAAAACATGATCCTACAACTGCAGAAATGGAGAAAGAGAAGGTGGTGGAACCAGGAATCACAACTTCAATATATGATTCATCACAATACCAACATACGGAAGCTATTTAAATGTAAAAAACATTACAATAGTCATTTGATGTTCAGCAATTTTCCTCTTACCATAATTCATCCATTTAAGAAAGAAGGTTTGCTTTCTGCGCTCTTGCAGTACAATAGTGCTTCCCTCGGTTAGCACAACATTTCAAGTTCCAAATTATGTTTTTGCCTTGGATTCCCAGGAATTATTCCCTTTTGATTTCCCCCTCCCCAGCAAATAACCAAAATATACATAGACAAATCAGGTAACATGAATTTCACAGAACAAACAGCAAGACAAATCAGGTAACATGAATTTCACAGAGCAAACAGCAAGAGAATGGCAAAACCAAAAGCACCAGGCAATGAAAAGCTGCTTGAGATTCCTGAAAACCTCTTCAGTTTCTACTAGTTCAATATTTATAGTCAGTACATAATTACATGTACTAGAGCTTCATATGCTCAACTTCCATTTGCAAGCTATTCTCTGCTATTGAAATAACAGCAAGATTAATTATAGCCATAAAAAGGCAGCATCAAACCCTATTATGACCATTCCTGTTTATGAACTGCATGAATGCATTACACCAATAGGAAAAATATTTAATTGCAGTGTCTAAATCTCTCTAGCAGTCAAACAGCAACAGCTCAAAGTTGGAATGGGAACACTGCAAATGTCAAAGCTTGCAATGCTACATGAAAAAGTGACTTTCTCACAAGGCAACGCTGCTTGGGAAAAGAACAATCAGAACATCAGAGAAGACCCCATAGGTATTGTCTATTGGTTTTCCTTTAGGACTCAGCCCTCTGAAGAGACCCTCTGAGATACAAGCTCTAAACACCTTCCCTTCAAGGAGAAACACAGTTTCTTCTGAACAGGTATAACTTAAAACTCTTTAGCACAGTCAGAATTGGAGTACAGTCATTACAAACCCTAAATTCATTTACATCTGCAGGTAAGTAAAATGCTGAGATCACCAAAGCTATGTAATCATCAAAAAGGAGATGTAATTCACTGCTTAAAAGCCACAGATAAAGTTATCCTACTACTAGGGATAAACAGCTTGGCTTTGAGTTCGCTGTATTTCCTTTGATGTAAAAGGATAATTTCACACTTCAAGAAAAGGAACAGGATGCAGGAAAAGCTAGATTTGGTTCCTTACTCTGACAAAGACTTCTTGTGTTAATCCCTACAGTTCTGTGCCCTTTGGGATACTGAGGTCAACTTGGGGCTGTCCATAAGGACACAGCTAGAGGCATTCAAAGCAATTACACTAGTTAAGGAATCAGAGGCACTTGGGAAGCAAGTGTACAGTGGCTGAACCAGGATGATTAAATCAGGAGTGCAGGAGTGTTTCTGAGGATTTGAAGAGTTATGGAAACTTAGGATAACAAGGGCTTTCAAAACTCTGCATGGAACTATAAGCCAGGATCCATAGGGAACTACTAGTCTGCTAACAGGCCTCTGTCCATCTCTAGTGTACCATTAAACACTTCCATTCAAAGGAGTTTTCCAGAGCCTGGTATTCTGCTAAGCAGACCTGGAAACTAAAGCATAATACAGACAAAAATGAATTAAGTTTTAAGTTATGTTTTGGATGAGGCAAAGAATTGACAGAGGTCAGTGAACAATGCAAAAACCGCATCCTGGTTGTCAAATTGTGTCATTGAACAAGACAAAAACTGTATTCTGGAGAGGCTGAGGGTACAGTATTGGTTCAGCCATCAGAAGAGAAGGCTACAGGAAGATTCTGTTGCTGACTTCAACAACAAAATGGGAGGGACTAGGGATGATGGAGACAGACTGTTCTCAGAGGAGCAGTGACAGGATGGGAGGTGACAGACATGTGCTGCAACAAAGGAAAGTCTGGTAATAGTGATTCTTTTTCATTAGTATGAGTGGTCAAACATGAGGACAGAAGTCCCTTCTGAGCAGGGGATTGGACTAGATGACCCCAGAGGTCCTGCCTATCTTAAATTATTCCATGACTTCACGAAGAGTCATGAAGAGATCATGGCTCTTTTAATTTTATTCTGTCTCAATACATTTGGTCACGTTGACAAATCAAAGCTTTCACCATTGGCCTTACAAACTAGTCTGGGCATCTGGAAAATGAGACTGACTCTTTGTGCCTTGTCACTGGGAGCATCCTGTAGCTGTGGAAATGCTTCCTCACCCTGTATCTTGTCCTTTGTTTTACAGATGTTTTACAGCAGTCCTCAGCCACTGTAATTCAGCAGTGATCCCAACAGATCACCAGGGACAGTGACAACACTATTAAAGCTGCTGTATTTAATGCTGGCAATAGCCAGTTAGCGTAGTAGGAGCAGTTGTCAAAATGTATACCTGTACATCTGACATCACCTTATTCAATTGCCTGAATGATCTGTAACAAATTAACCCAACATTTAATTTTCACATTCTACTGCATTTACAACCCCCCACCATTGTATCCCATATGTACAAACAGATCTGCTCCTCATGTTGGGAAAAGAAAAAACACCACCAAAACAACAAGGCAAAAAAATCCTCTTTGTTACAGCCCCAGGTCCTACAGCTTGATTTGACCTAGTTTTTGATTTTGCTGCTTGAGGTTCAAGGGCCAGTGTATGTGATGCCCTGAATGAGACAGTCCATCCTTCTCCAGGATAAATTCCCCAAGGGCAGGGAATAAGGGAATAGTAAATTAAGTCATTTTCCACAAAAGCACAGTAATGTCACTAAACTTCGCCATGCAGGAGATCTCTATCAAAGAAAAGTAACAGAGATGTAATATCCTTAGGGGTGAACACAGAGCTAGGACAGAACTGTGCATCCGAGGCTGAGCAATACCATCAACACCACCAACAATTACAGAATTTTGCATTTGGGCAACTTATTAGACAACAAGGGCAGACCTGATCACCACAGTGAGAGCTCAGCACACACAGCAGCACCACGCAAAGTGCCTGAAACCATGGAAAATACCCATTAAAAACACAACTGTCAAGTTTGGATACATCTCCTTGAACAACTGGTGACATGCACTACAAAATACAAAAGAATTGGTACTGTATTTCAAATCAACGCTCAAGGATTGATTTTATATTCCAGCTCCATTTAAAAATCTATTTCCAGGACTGTTGCAAACCACCCTATTAAATGCAATATGAATTCAGGTTTCCCTTCCCTTTTTTTCCTCTCATACCCTACTACTATACCTTCCTGTAAAATAATTTCTGCTCTTAACTAGGAGAATGTCACATATCTGATAGAGAAATAAGTGGTGAGTTTATGCTGCCTGCATTCCTCGATCTCATTATATATACAGTGTCCTAAGGCAAGAGTTTGCCAGCTTAGATTTTCACTTGCTCCATCCCTTTAATTTGTGTTCCCATCAGTGCTGTTACTGTTTGTCAGCGTTTGTTTTTATTCTTCTCTAGAGATATTTTTTAAGTCTCTGGTTAAATAATCAAAATACTTCAGAGGGAAATTTCACATTTCCTCCTTGTAAAAACCAGGATGGTTCAGTACCTGTGCTGGAACAGCATTAGGTGGGTAACATTCATTTTGCTGGAGGTCTTTTTTAGTTCAGTAAGAAAATGACTTCCCTTCCCCCTCCCACAGCTTCAAGAAACTAGATAGGAAAAGGTGAGGAATCTTTTCATATGCATAAGCAATGCCTGTGTGTATCAGCAGCGGCTGCACCACAGCTCCAGGGTGATTACCAAGCTATGCTGAATTGCTTTCAGTGAGAGCAATAAAAAGAAAAGCCAGGGCTCTGGCCATGGTGGGCTCTCCAACGAGAGTACATGTAGGCTACTAAAGACCTCCTGCATTTGCTAGAGGCCTGCTGCTGCATAGCCTTGCAGCAGTTACCAGATCCTCAGCATTGGAGCCTACTCTGAGGTCAAAAATATTTCTGTACTCCAAAACAGCTGCTGGTGAGGTACGTGTGAGCTGCAGGCGTTGGGCTGACAGAGGCACTAACTTGACTCCCACCACTGCCAGATACTTGGCTGTCCTTTTAAATGGTCTGTGGGGAGCTCTTTGCATGCTAACAAGCTGTCACAAGGAAGATGAAATCCATTCTTGTTTCAGAGCACCTTCCAGCAGCAGCAGTTCTGCACCCACAAGGCTCTCCCTCTCGGCAGGCAGGGAGAAGCAGCAATGGCTGATGTCAAACAGAAGGACAAGCCTGCTTCTTCCCTTCCTGGCATGTATCCTGCAAGGTCAATGTGGCTCATTTGCTTTGTGTACCAGCAGCCAACCTCTCCTGAACAGTGGCCTAGTACAGGCAATTGCTGAATCTATAGAGGCTTTGTGATGGAAGATGAGGCTGGAAGCTTGCAGAGTCAATTACAAACTCTTCTCCTTCCCCACCAGCAGCACCACTGCAGCACAGCTAAATGGTGGCTCTTCTCACCCACCATCCTATTTCTTTTCATTTATTGTGTTTCTCAAAATAACTTTCTTCTCTTCAGTACTGAATTCCTCCCTCTTTTCCCACCCCAGCTTCAATCAGTACTTTTCAAATGATAAATTCAGTCCCTTCCACCCTATGTAGACAGCACTAATTTCTGAGTTCACATGGTTTTGCTTCTCTTGATTTAGCGGCTCATTCTGCTTCCACACAGAAACAAAAACCATAACAAAACACACCTTTGCCCCAAACTAACAGTATTTCTGATGATGACTCCAGAGAGAGCAGATCCAGCCCACAATATGCCCCTGAATTGATCAGCTGACAGAAGAGGGGGACACATTTCTTTGAAACCTTAATATAAATTAAATGAGATAAAATAAATTCAGCAGCCAGATAATAACACTGAAAAACTGACAGATGGCAGAACACTGAGGTTTAGTGGTGACACTCACATGCTACATGAATAATTCACTTGGGCCAACCTATGGATATGAGAGTATGGATATGAGATTAAGGATCTGGCTCAAAGAAAAAGGAGTAAATGTAAGCATTTTCTCACCAAATCCAATTTCAAACCAACAGCCTGGATAACCATCTTCTCCAAAATGAGCTCATCCTAGAAATTAATCAACCTTTACCTAGTACCAAAATCCACAACAGGGAGAAGTCCTATAGAGTTGAGCATTGAGCTGAACTTGAAAGACACCCTTACACTACCACCCCCAGCCACATTCAGTGGCTTGAGGAAAATGCAGTCTACAGCAATAAAGCAAAAATTCCATGCAAAGCACAAAGAGCCCAGGTCCAAGAGAAGCCAGGCAGCTGTGATGCTGCCTCACCTACCCAATAGGCGAGAGGTCATGCTGTCCTCAACACCTGGGGATAGATAACAACCCTAGAGAGAAGATTATTAGGTACAAAGCTGAGTAACTTCAGTGACCTGGGAAACAGGAAAAGCCAAGTACTGTTCAGCCTTTGCAGCAGGGTTATTAGAAAATTACTATAAGCTGCTCCCTTTAAGTGAGCGTTAGAGGTGGGGACGCAACATCAATGACTACCAACAAGAGAGCACAGCATGTATTTAAAAACCACACCACAAGAGCATTCAGAAATAAAAAGCCATTTAGCAGATGCCTATAGGCTGAGAGGAACTGCCTTGTTTTCATCACATTCTGAGATGGAAATACTCATAAAAATGCAACAGTCAGCATTCCCAATGCTCATTCTCCCTTATTTGAAAGGACTATGGACTATGTAAGAAAACTCTATTTCCCAACCTGCCCATTCCCTAGGAAAACTGCAGAGTAAGTTCCTCCAAAGGGCTGTGCTGGAAAACCAGTCATGAGCACCTGAAGTCATTCCTCAGCCACAGGGAGAAAGTTCAGCCTTGTTTTCATCAGGGAGAAACAAAATGGGGCTGGAAGGAGAAACCATACAGGAATATCCAACTACACATTTTACTTCTCACTACGTTTTCTGTCAACCATTGCGGCCTTTCTTTGACCTTAACTAACATTTACACACACAAAAAACTAGGCCTTTTATATTAAGGGTACAAATTAAAAGCAAAGCCTAACACCCCAGTTTCTTGTGTAATACCCTACCAGGTTTACAACCCACTACTGTCTTGACGAGTGTGGACGAATTCTTACAGACATATGTGAACTAACCCCCCAACCAGCACTGTTCTTATACATTACCAAGTTGATTCTGTTTCCCCACAGAGCAGACTGGATCAGCCTTTGAGATGACACATTGACTAGATACAAAACAACTGGAAAGAATTTCCTGGGCATGGAAATTAAAGCCTATAGCTATCAACAGCCAACTAAAACTAAGTGATCTTTGGGTTAAGTGTGAACTTCAGATGTGAATAATCCTACAAAACAAGTAAAGCTCCAAAATTTCACTTCCAGATATTTTTAAGATTTGTAGGCAAGTTTTTAAACGGTACAGACAGAAACACTGGCTTCTCCTGTGAGCTAGACACAAGTCAGACACAAGGCTCGTATCAATTTTCCTGTGACCATCGAGACACAAGTTCATGCAACTTTTCAATACTTAAGTCTTAAATGTAGAATGAATCATAGAATGGTGTGGGTTGGAGGGAATCGTAAAGCTCATCCAGTTCCAACCCCCTGCCACAGGCAGGGACACCTTCCACTAGAGCAGGCTGCTCCAAGGGCTGTCCAGCCTGGCCTGGGATGGGGCAGCCACAACTTCTCTGTACACCCTGTGCCAGCGCCTCAGCACCCTCACAGGGAAGAACTTTTTGCCTAAGAGCTCACCTCAGTCTCCCCTTTGGCTGTTTAAAGTCATTCCCCCTTATCCTGTCGCTATATGCCCTTGTAAAATGTCCCTCTCTGGCTTTCTTGTCACCCCTTTTTAGGTACTGGAAGCTACTGTGAGATCCCCCTGGAGATTCTCAGAGAGCCCCATGTCCACAGAGAATTAAATAAGTGGGGGGAAAACAGATGACGAAATGGCTACAAAAGGAAAGGAAGATGAGTATAGGAAGTTGTCAATGGTCACAGCACTGCATGGACTATACACAGTTCATTCTATGGCATCTGACGAGAGATTTAGTCAATGACTGCAGAGAATGGAACTTATTTATTCAGCCCCCCTCCAGACAATCAGGTAGTGGAAGTAACATTAATAAGAAAGCTTTTGACTAAGAAGGATGCAGGGTGAAAGACCAACAAATACCGAACATAAATATGTTAATGTAGTTACTGAAGTGATTTTTTTTCTGTAGCCTGTGTATGGCTGCAAAAGTGACTTGATTTTATGCAAGAGAAGCACATCCATCTTCCTTAATTAGGGGGAAAGCAGGACTGATACTAGGCTTAAAAATGAAAGTATGGTTAGTTTTTAAGTCCTTTATGCACCCTGTTCTGAAGAAATCCAATAAAATACTTCCTCCAACACTCTTGTGACTCATGGGAATATATTTGTGAAGTACATGACTGGAAATTCAATAGAATGCTTTGCACTAGTTTCTTGGTCTGCCCAAGTACAAATCTGCAGGCATAAGTAAGCACACAAATAGAAATCTGCATATTAGTGTTTTCATTAAAACATCCCTGGGATTTCCTTCAACTCAGCATCAGACAACCCTTCACAGTCCTGGAACAACAGAACACAAATGGACCTCCTCAGAGTCAAAAGAACAAGACTGTATGCGCTACATGAAAATGAAGCATATTCTTCTACTTACTGAATCAATGGGGTTTTAAAAGGTATTACCTGCAGTTAACATCTGTCACACTCCTCAGTTTCAGTTATTTTTCATCATCTTTCATCTCCTACTTTCTTCTTCATTTGTTCTCAGAGGCAAAAACAATTAAAATTGAGCAATGTTCTAACATTGCAAAGTTCCTCTCTAATGACAGAAGTGCTGTCTGAAGTGATGATAAATCCCAGTATGCTACTATGCAGAACACTACAAATCTGAGATTCCAAAAGGCCTGATCCCAGGTGAGTGCGAACCTTCTTGCACTGCTGCTGACTATGAGCCCTACAACTAGATAACAGAGCTAAGGATGCTTTGAACCCTGTTACACACACAAATACTTCAGGTAGATAGTAGATAGTGCTGCCTGTATCAAAGTTTGGAAAACTTGTACATTTTTTAAGTTTGGAAACCATCTGATTTGAATGACCTGAATCTTGTGTCTTTAATTTCTGTTCAAATAGAAGCAAAAGTTGACAGATCATACTGTAAGTGCTGGGAATAACACCTCCAGTTTCTCTATAAGACAACATGTCTGAGAAGTGATGGTGTATGTACCATCACTTCTCTGTGCTACTCACTGCACGCTGCTTCTGATTCATCTGACCCATCAGGACATTCTTCTTCACCATCACATTTCCACCTAGCTGGGATGCAGTGGCCGTTGTCACAAGTGAAATCTGACTCAGCACAGGTTTTCTTTGCTGCAAGGGAACATAAAATACATTACTTGGCATGAATATACACAGTGCAGAAGAGCTCCATTGCATCCAACCCCATAAAGGACAATACTGATGGCTCTGTATTGAGAAGATTCATTTCACATTCAACATTGGTACTTCGTGACAGAGTCCAACAGGCGTCAAAGATGGACACTTTTCACTAGAACTCTTAGCCCTCCATTATTTAACATGGTTTCACTCCTTATGTCTTTTTGCAGACATTCAAAAATCAAAGATATTCTTTTTCAAAACAATTTTCTAAGGCTTTTGCTACAAAAGGGCCGCTGCCTACATGGAACTGAAAGTGTGCTGCATAATTTACAGACAGGTAAGACAGACAACTCTCGCCTTTGGAGTACTATAACCTAAATAATAATGTTTTTATCTGTGCAATCTACGCATGGCTTTTAAGTACATCTGTCACCATAGTAGATGATCACAAAGCACTCCTCCAAACACTAAAAATCATTTCATTAAATGTCAACCACTCCACACTTTTTGCTTTGTTTGCAGGAATCTAGGGCTTGAAAAAGATGCAAGACATGAGCTCCAGCAATTAATTGATCTATTTCTCTGTGCCAGTGGCACAGCACCACCAGTGCCCGGCAATACTAGTCAGCATCTTTCCATTGCAGCAAAATAAAGTTGCTATAGATATCTGGACCCTTCAGATCATGGCCTCAGTGTCAATGTGGTTAGCAATCAGTCACTGCTCTTGCAATGGTGACTTCAGTAGATTTTCTGCTAGCAACTGGATTGAATAGCCATGCCACAAGAGTCATGAGCAATGAATGCCTCAGGCTCAGTGTTACCACCTGTGAAGTGCAGGACTTTGTGGCTAAGTCGTGTCTACCTTTGTTAGTAACTAATTTACCTGGGAAGCGTTGGCAGTGAGAACAACTGTTTCTGCCCTCTGCAAAGCTGCTCACAACCTAACAGGATCACAAGAAAATTCAGGTAGTAAAGGATCTCAGAAGGTCAAGTCCAACCTCCTGCTCAAGACAGGGCCATCTCTGAGGTCAGGCTGGGTTACTCTGTGTTTTATCCAGTCTGATCTTTAATCATCCCAAGAGGGAGACAGCACAACCTTGCTGGGCAGTCTGCTTGCCTGCCTTCGTGATAAGGTTTGGGCTTTGCAGCTATTCCCTGATATAAGCCATATGCACACATGATTCCTACATCAGTATTTCTTTCAGCAAACATTTTCAAAGCATTAAACACCACAAATAAGCCTCTAGGAATTGATCTTTTATTCTCCTTTCTTTTTCCCTTAGATGAGCTGCTGTCAGGGAGGGAAACACATTAAATATCATTCATGTGCCTACACAGGAAACAGGAGCATTACTGTGTGAGGTACATGAATCATAGAATAGTTAGGGTTGGAAAGGACATTAAGATCATCCAGTTCCAACCCCCCTGCCATGGGCAGGGACACCTCACACTAAACCATGCCACCCAAGGCTCTGTCCAACCCGGCCCTCAACACCACCAGCGACGGAGCATTCACAATTTCCCTTGGCAATCCATTCCAGTGCCAGAATCAAGTACTCCCTTTCTAGTACACAGAACATACAGTTTCCTTGAACAGGCACCCTGCAGAAAAACACTGCAAAGCATCACTAAGTGGCTGTACAATCTCTTAGGATGTACTTTACAAAGAGAATATGTATTTACTCCACTTCTGTTACTAAAGGAGTCAAGATTCTGAGGAGGGGGAGAAGACAATTTTCAAGTATTCAGAACCAGATATGAACAAATGTAGGAAGAAAACCCAATCCCATCTAGGCCTAGAGTTTGACAGGAGACCAGTCATACTAAGAATGCAGTCATTGCAAAGATATTGCACACTCATTATCGGGGGAAAAGACTTTCTTCTGTACATCTCTGGTTAGAAACCCAGAATTTATGAAACCAGCATCACTTTTGGTGTATTTAATGCAGATTTGGTTTCATTAGTTTGTTGTATTTAAAAGCAGAAACTCCGACCAGATACTGATGGGATATGCATGTGTAACCGAAGTTGGAGCACTGTGAAACTGAGTGGGTAAAGTGTTAGTATTTGTTTCCAGGGGACGGTTAGGGCAACTACAAATGAAACAATCACATCTTCATCTGGACAGCAGAGACCAGTATAATATTGGAGACATGGGAAGCCTAGTTTTTAAAGTGTATTTAGTTTTATACTATCTCTTTCCATGTCCTAATGTCTTATTTTTTCCATAGGAAAACCAGCCTTTGACTTACTCTCTAGGATCAAAACAGCTACTTTTCCACCTCAGTATAAACCTCCTTTTCTATCAGTCCAGGACTGATCCCTGTTATTTCCAGGACACGTGGACACAAGCACAAGCGAGGGGGTCCGCCGCCGAGAGGAGCATCAGGCATCCCCTTCACCACAGCCAACCTGCTCACAGCAGATGGTGGCACTGATTGCTTTGTTCCCCTGACACTGCTCCTCAGCAGCACAATTAATAGATTGCTAGGATTCACAAAAGGGGGAGAGCAGCATCACTGCCAGTCCCAGGGTATCGCTTGGAAGGTGTTAATGTACTTCCTCAGTGCAGCTCCTCTTTGCTAAATGAAGCTGGGCACAAACCACTCCTCAGCAGTGGCTGAGATGAAGTCTTATCCCTGTCCGCAAGCCCACCCGAAGGTCCAACAGCCCTGTGCCAGAGAAATAAGCAGGATACAAATGCATTTGGTCCTTTGAATCTAAACTGTCTAATCTCTAAAAGGAACAGGATTAAAGGAGGTGGAGCTCAAACATCTGATAACTATATTTACTTTGACAATTATATTTACATATTTATATATTTATATTTTATGTACTATATTTTGTTACTCTTTTTTACTACTGTTACTCTCCAAACACTGGGGCATAGCTGTGCAGACTGTCCTAATCCCAGTAAACTCTGCTTTGTGTTGCAATCAGCAACCTGAATTCTTCAAACTGTGAGAACATGGATGCACTGTCTCATTTCTCACCTCTAAAACAAGACTGGAATCACTTTATTTCCAACCAGATTCACCTTCTGGCACTCAGTCACATCATGTCTCTGGGATCACAACGCAGGCAGGGAGCAGTTAATTAAAATATCAGCTCTCTGTCTTTTTCTTCCCTTTGCTGTTTCAAGTCTGATATAATTTTCTATTAATCTCCCATGTTATACACCTTTCTTCTATCAATTCCCTATGAAAATTTCATTGTGGCTCACACTATAAACTGACAGTGGTGCATTAAGATATAAAATAAATAAATACATCCCTTTTAGACAACAGGGAGGACACAGGTTCATTTTACGGTTCCACCTAGCTCAGAAATAGCCAAGCAAAATTAATTGTCCCCCTGAGATCCATTTCCTTTGCCGCAAGCAGTTCAGGCAGCTTAGCTCCCATGTCTCTTCCCAATGAACATAAACAAACAAGAGTCGGTAGTCACAGCATCCCTGTGCCTCTGCTCCTCAGGGGGGCAAACTGATACCTGGAACAAGAAAAGAAGCGGCTACTGAAGCGTACACAGAGCCTTTCATCTTCTCCCCTGCTCGGATGCAGAGTGACACCAAAGGCACTGCCTTTCTTTTGACTCTTGCTTGATTTGCCTACGGGACCTGCTTTTTCCTTTCCCACATCTGCAGCTGGACAGATACGTTGGGACCTTCAGGGTGGAGGTCAGTGCCTGTGCGAACATGGGCTTTCCAAAGGAAGGCTTGGTCAAATAATGTCCTTCCTGCTTCTCTTCACCCAGGAACAAAATCAAGGTGTGGGGGGAAGGGTTCAGATTTATCCTGTCATGACAGAAAAGTACCCCAGCACACACAATTTTAACTGAGCTGCATCAAACCAACAGTCCCTCGTTCTGCAAAACATCCTTTTCCTTCCATTACACACATCCCCTTACCCTGAAACTGCAACTGAGGATTCAGGTTCATCCCTGAAGCAAATTAAAAGCAGGGTTCCCAGGGTGACTGGTTTAGAATATGAACACTTATAGAGGGAATTCATAAGAAAGCAATCACTGGGGATATGTGCAATTAGACTGGAGGAAATAAACATATAGAGAAAGGAGCAAATCTTGTACTGCCTGTGAGCAGGGCCTGCATGATCTAAATGTGACTTCTAGCTTCTAAACATGTCTCTCTGAAAGGTCAGACCCCTGACTCTAAAGCCAAAAAGGTATCTGAGCCTAAATGAAAGGTCCAAGATTTATACTTTCTTCCTCTTTCTCATAAAACCCAAGATCCTTACACTGCTCTCACAAGCCCATTTAACATCACTTAACTTTTGCCTCAGTTCTAGAGGCTTTATGGGGCAAGAACATCTTTCTAGTTACTCTGTATAAAATACCAGGACCTCCCATTCAATTTCCAATTCACACCTCTTGTTTGCTCCTATTTTGCACATCTGCAATACTAAGCAACACACCACTCTACAATAATTTCATTGTTTGCTCATTTCAGTGTAAGCTGAATGCAGAGTGAACACGTTTCCTCTCTCATCACCAACAGTTCTGTGAGCAAAGCTGTAGCTGTTCAACAGCAGCAGCAGTGATGCAAAAGGCCATACAAAGCACGTTTTTGGATTACAACTTGTAAAGGACAGTTATAATAAAGATCTCCCAAGTGAATAAATCCCTATATAGTAATAACAGACTCTAAACACAGGACTTTAAGATTAAGGGTTTTGTTCAAACTCTAGGTTGTGTTTCCAGACGAAAAAACAGGCTGATACGGGTATCCTTGAGCATTAACACACAAAGACCCTGCAGACTGTGCTCTTTCCCCATTTCCCCCCTCAGAAACTGATGGCCACTTTCTATCAATTTTGAAAGGAGGGAAAGATGTGGAGAAGAAGCTTGCTTCTCCAAGCTCCATAAAATTGGTAGCTGAATAGAGAGCAATCAAAATGACAGTTCCACAGAGGGAAAGGAGGACAGAAAGCAGCCACCGGACTGGCCTATGGCATGTGTCGCCAGCCAGCTGGGGCTGGGCAGCTTCTGCACCTCCTACCCCAGGTAGGTTGACTGCAGAGGGAGGAAGGCAGCTAGGGATTAAAACACAAATGAGCAAAACGTGCAGACATCAAAGCCATAGAAAACCGGTTTCAGTTTTTTCTGCTATTCCTTTACATAGCTCCTCTTTTAACTTCTGAATCAACGCCAGACCTACTATCAGACTGAATCTGTTCTCATTTGCAGCCACTATTCAGCCTTCTTGCAGAAACTAGTTTCAACCATGCCATTGTAGAAAGAAAATAAAATAAAGGCCACACAATGAAAGTTTCTCTGTGATCCTTCTGCAGCTGTAAAATAGCACAAGCCTGTATGTAGGATGTGAGAATGGGAAGCGGATGTTAGGCCAGAAGAGGAATTGAAATTCAGAAAACAGGGTCTTCATTTCATGTTGAAAAACTTCAATGGTACCTTTGATCAGTGACATATCAGAGACATTGACAAGACTCTGCGCAAGAAGAAAAGCAGCATCACATGAGTTCAGGCATTTAATACAGACCATCACAATCAGTCAGCCAGGAGAGGGGCCAACTGCAGCTTGAAGTGTAACACAGGACACAAGCTGCCTCCTCCCAGAACAAAATGCATCATTATTATGGCTCACTCTGCACTTCCTAAGGACCTCAATTAATCCAGTCTCACAGTGAGCAAAATACCCTCCAGCTGAACCATTTGCTTGGCCCTACGTGGTTATCTGCTTACTAAGAGAAAGGTAGAGGCTGGGCATATTATTCAGCTCTTAAGAAAGATTCTGGACTATATAAAACTTGACAGCAAACAGTCATCTTCAGTTTATAACCTCAAAGCTCATCCAGGTCCAACCCCTGCCATGGGCAGGGACACTTTCCACTACAGCAGGTTGCTCCATCCCTGTCCGACCTGGCCTTGAATACTGCCAGGGATGGGGCAGCCACAAGTGAACACAGCCCTGTGTCGGCTCCTCAGCACCCTCACACAGAAGAGATTCTGCCTAAGAGCTCATCTCTATCTCCCCTCTGTCAAGTTAAAGCCATTCCCCCTTATCCTGTCACTACAGGCCCCTGTCCAAAGCCCCTCTCTAGATTTCTTGCAGTCCTCTTCAGGCCCTGGGAGCTGCTCCAAGGCCTCCCCGGAGCCTTCTCATCTCCAGGCTGAACAAACCCAGCTCTCTCAGCCCATCTTCCTGCTGCTAACTAACATGGTATTGATTTTACAGAGGAGGAAGCATAACGTGAAGGACAATCTACTCTGGTGTGGGTTCCTGGTCACAGTCGGTGGGCAAAGAGCACTCCATTCCTGGCAATGGCAAGCTGCCTCTTAGGCACCCAAACACTGGGCATGGGAGCCAGCAGCACCTCGCTGCCAAGTCCTCAGCACAGGAGGTCCCTACAGACAGCAGCAGATAAGATCCAAGAGTTGAAACGTCAGGAAATCCTAGTAGATGTGGACTGCCAAGTCCTTTTAGTTTTCAGACAGCTAAAGACACCTTGAAACAATGAAAAGGAATATTTAAACACTCTCTGAATCTGGCCACCTTCTTTTGTTTTTTAGCACTGCCATCCCAGCAGGCTATTCCATTTCTAAAGCAAGATTAATCAGATCACCTCAAACAGCCGGTGCTCAGACACACACCACAGTCACTTTGATACTTAATATATAAGAAGCACATTTTAAAGAACCTTCTCCCCAAGACCCCCTGAACCAGCCCCAGAAAACAGCTTTCAGTTGAGTGAAGCCCAGTCAGAGGGTTTGGGACTGTTTGAAGCTGCTATCACAGTAACCAAAACACGACACAACTGAGTCTATCAGATCAATTAAAAAAGAAAAGAGATATGATTTTCCATTAATATCAAAGGTATCAACCTTTGTGCATTTAAATGGTAATAAGTGTAAGCCTATTAATTAGAATTATTTAATATCTTTTCAGCATTTCATATATAACACTGAGTTTAATGTGAGGAAAATGGCAGCACCTAATTACAAGCTGTGGAAAGCACAGAATACTGAAACATTTGGTTTTGTGTATGAAATTAAACTGACTACCAAATACATGCCTTCATTGCTAAGTTTACTCATGTCATCAAGGTAAAGCCTAATACATTTTTCACAGGTTGTTGCTGGCATTTCAGACTTCCAGAAGGGGCCGTATGCTCAAAAGTTGCTCTGTCTTTTGCCTAATATACAAGTTGATCTAATGAATGCAGTGTTTGTTCCTACATACCATGTTTCACCAGTAAGAAAAGCAGGAATTTCAGAAGAGATTCCAAGGACAAAATGACCACTTGTATTAGTGTGCTCCTCCAAGGACATCAGACATTGTAAAACATACTACGTGGGTCTTCAAGGCAAGTCCTCCTTCAGAGTTCAAAGGCTCAGGCAGGGCTCTGGGGCTTTGTCTTGGGGAGTTTTATAGCTGGGAACAGCACAGGCAGAGCTCAGGTGCTGCCTCACTTCAGAGGAGCATGCTCCATGCTGCCCCGGGCAAGGCTCCCTCCAACATCTGCTCCCTCCATTCTTCCTTCAGCTTGCTTCAGTTTTGCTAAGATCCACTCATAAAACATCAGTGATCTTTTAAGCTGCACAAACCCAGGCTCTGTGACAGTTTTCTCATTGCTACTCTCTAGGATCGAGCATCACCTCAGTGTTCAAATCTCTGACGTTTTAAAGAGTAAACAATCAAACAAGAAGCCCTTAAGAAAACCAACCCATCTCCTCTGCCATTCTACCTGAAATGGGAGAATCGTGTTCTTCTGGACAGGAAGGAGCAAAGAAGGGAGAACCTTTCTCACTAGCACTACCCTCCAGCTCTGCTCAGAAGTACACTGACAAGCGTGTCCAGCCTGCAGGCACCTCTGGATGCCACCAATCAACCTCACCGCAATGCAGCAAGTTGTCAGGTGCGAAGAAATCCCTGCCGTTCAGTGTCAAAACATGCCCACCGTCAAAACCTCACCGACATCCTCACACAGCAGCAGTGATAAGGAGGGGTGGCAAGTGTACAGACAGGGGCTGGTTCAGAAAGGGGCATTTTTATTACAGCAAAGTTTATTCAAGGTAGCACTATATGAAAGGACTATCAGAAAGCTCCTCTCGCAGAGATCGAAGAACTTGAAACGCACAAGTCATGTGTGTCCTCAGTTACAGGTACATGGACACAAAGACATTAAATGCCACACCAGAAGTCATGCAGCAAATCCGTGCCATGGCGAAGGATCTGACCCACATCTTTCAGCCACGTCTGCCAGGGTGGTTATCTTAGACTCAAGCCAAAATTTCCTCTTTACGGAAAGGAGCAGCCATCGCTCTGCTGTAGAAGTTGAACGCGTTTCCAGAACTCCATATTGCTGCAGTCACGACCTCTTCAAGGGATTTGGTATGCTCCGAGTTTCCAGTTTGTTTCTAAATATCTCTTTGACTAAAGCTCATCTGCACTGACTTTTGCTGACAGAATTGCCAGCTTTGTCTGTCTGCTCTCAGTTTTGTTTTGCCTCCTTTTAGCAAGCAGTAAGACATTGGTGCAAGACACAAGCTCTTGGGTGGAACCTACACGTACGTTATTTCACAGTGAAGGATGTCTGCAATTCCTCAAGAGGCACTTGTCATTATTCTGTCTATCTCTGAGAATCAAACACTAGGGGCCATATTCTACCCTGATGAAACATCACCAAAGTCCATGAATAATTATTAGCCTCAGCAGCCTCTGTGTAAAATTGGAGAGAGATGTTTTCTTGATGCTACATGATGTTTGTTTTCCATCTAGGTTTTA
Source organism: Forpus xanthops (assembly GCA_032466535.1). Taxonomy (NCBI): domain Eukaryota; kingdom Metazoa; phylum Chordata; class Aves; order Psittaciformes; family Psittacidae; genus Forpus; species Forpus xanthops. The sequence continues at coordinate 12,156 of JASSUY010006132.1, read as the reverse complement.
CAACCCTCAGCTTAAGCCAATTATGTGCCTCAAGGAAGCGCCTGTAAGTTCCACAGGGTGGTCACAGAGATACAACAATGTTGCTGCACAGCGAAGCAAGAACACTGAGGGTAAACTCATCTTCAGTCATTCAGAAAAGGAGAGAAAGGAAGAGACTAAGACATGTAAATGCAGATCCTTCCTATAGATAATGCTGAGAAGGAACACAAGGAAAGAATTCTTCACCACGAGGGTGCTGAGGCGCTGGCACAGGGTGCCCAGAGAATCTGTGGCTGCCCCATCCCTGGCAGTGCTCAAGGCCAGGTTGGACAGGGCTTGGAGCAACCTCATCTAGGAGAAGGTGTCCCTGACTATGGCAGGGGGTTGGAACTGGATGAGCTTTAAGGTCCCTTCCAACAGAAACCATTCTATGATCCTATGAACAGGAGGGCCTCCTTACATAGACAAATTTCTGCTCTGATTGGTGTTTTTATGCCCTTTTCATAGCTGGTGGTAACAACATCTCCAAGACCAGTAGAAATGATAGCAAAGAACATCCCCAAAGCCTCAAGTATTTTTCCTTGCCTGGACTATGCTGTCACATCAAAACATACAACACTGGAGTTTACAGATGAAACACCATGTTGCAGAAGTTGCCTTTCACATCTTGGACACAGTAGGTAAGCCTCCTTGCCTGAACTTAATGAAGTTAAAGCACATCAAAACAAAACATGGCACCTTTGGCAGAATCTCATGCTAAGCTTCTGCAAGTTAAGTTTGTAGCAGGAGGTAAATCCAGGAGTCCCAAACTCTGTGCAGACCCCATCACTCCAAGCCCATGTCATGTTCTCTCAGCAGTTGCTTGATCTACACTGTCTTTGGGGTTAAAATGGGGCACTTCTGGCAACCCTCAACCCCTGGCTGCACACGTGCAACCTCACTGCAGGAGTCTTGCACAGCTGTGTGAGTGTTTTGCAGCCCAGGTCACTTGGCTGACATGGGCTGAGAAAACATAAACCACATCTGCTGTAAGCAGCAACTCCATCTTTCAGCTGCCTTTGCAACTGAAAGCAGAGCAGTGTGATTACATACCAAGAGTCCCCAGATTTGCAGGTAAAGTCACTTCCTCTGCAGCTCAGCCTTAAAACAGCCGGAAGGGAGATAGATACCATTTAAACCCTGTTATGCAGGGCTTGGCAGGGGTCCAGCCTGAGCACTGTTACTACAACTGTGCGGGAAAACAGTAACCTGAGATTTACACCTGTGAGCTCCGTGTGCGTAAGCATGGTAAAACATACAAATAGGACATTCCATGAGGAAACCGTATATAGTCTCCAAAACGTGTCAGCTGCTAACAGCCTGGGTACCTCTGATATCTAATATTAATTATCCAAATCTAAGGTCATACTGGGAACTCAGCAGAACTCTATGCAAAACTCAATCTCTAACAAAAGAAAAGGGTAGAAAGGAAAAGCAGCAAAGGCTCCTCAAGAATTGAGATCAATGACCTAAATCTCAAAGGCCATCCTCTGAGTGGCTTTCTGTTGGTAGGAAACAGGAAGAGGGAAGAAGAGAAGCAGACAGCAGACCCGGGATGACTAGGAATATATCACTGGTTCTGTGCAGAAATACATGTGAGTGGCCAGTAGGGAAAGGCAATACAGGCCTGTGCTCCCGATTAGGGAATTACATGTGTAGTACCACACCTGAGTATCCTGTGCACAGTCAACAGCAGGGCAAATGAAGCTATTTCTCTGCTTGGTTCTGCTGCATTTATTTATTATTTCTTTTTAGAAGCAGCACTGCAGTTGATGTCACTTCTATACATGGTCCAGTTGCTTAACATTGGATCAATGTTTGCTTTTAGTCTCCTGTTCCTGCTTTAATCAATAAATTGCAGGGTGAAAAATGCAAGAAATTCTCTATTCAGTTAAAACACCCCATGTACCATGGTTTCCTTTTCTGGGAAGCTAAAATACTACAATTAAAATACCCACTGCACAGTCATGGAATAATGAAGAGTCAATAACAATAAAAGGAGCAGGGATTTTTCTAAAGACTTAATCCATTGTTTTCAGCTTTATCCTCTTTCTCATTTGCTTTGTTTCCAGCACAATTATGGCATATTTTGGAACAAAAATTGCTTTGTAGAATTATTAGAAAAAAGTTCTACTTTCTGACCATTACCCCAAATTCTTTAGCTGCTTCAGACTTCAGAAATGGAAAATGGAAAGCAATAATTGGTGTGCCACAGCAGAAACAATATGCACAGGAAATTCCTGTGCCACAATGAACACTACTGGAAAGCATTTTTAGTCATAATAATATGTATGACATAGCAGCTTGCATTGAATTAACTGGGTAACAACACAGAATGCCCAAGATGATAGAAAGGAAATTCAGACCCTAGTTCTTAAAGATCTTTAGACAGACCAGGGCCACAGATGTCCCTACGCAGGTACCTGGGAAGATACCTCTTCTACTGCTCTGTTAGCCACTCTGTAAGGGAGACTTGAATTGCATCCAATGACTAATTTGCCAGGAATCTTGCTTTTTAAGACCACTGAATCAGAGCTCTGGGAATTGTAAGGGATAGCACACAAAAGCATTTTCAGAAACGTCTCCAAAGCCAGCATCATTTCAGACTGAACAGCAGGTTCATCCTTTGATCCAAGTCTGTTACAGCGGAACAGCGCCAAACACATGTCTGGTAATATTCTGCCAAGAAGCACGAGCGGATGGGCTCTTGCATTACATTAAGTGAAGTGGTCAGGTTAGGAGTTAGGCATTGGTCGTGTAGTTCCTCCATTCAAGCACAAACCTCTTCACCCATCATCGTGTGTTGTCAAATGCTTTTGTGCATGGCAATATTAAATACTAGTACCCTGGGGATGGGAAATGAATAGGCACAACATGGAAATTATGATGCATGCAGCAATACCCTTTAACCTATTAACAAGTATGACCAAGATTACTTATTCTGAGCTCTCTAATCATCAAGACAAGAAGACATCAACAGCTACTGTGCCACCCTGACAGGGCCTTCAATGGCAAGTGTGGTTCAAAGGTCCATAGGAAACACAAAGAGGCTTTATCTTTTGATGTAAAGAACAAAGCTACCATGTGGCACAGCATCACACATGCAATTAGTCAGGAAAGTTAATACAGTAGAAGCAGATGGTGGAACCATGTCAACATTTTTAGTGGGCACATGTCCCCTTACTCTTGAGTTGCTGTGAACTGAGGTCATGGGGGAGCAGCAGGCAGATTGTCAAGAAACTGGACCACACCAGGGATCAGCAATACCCTTTTATCTACCCATCTGAGGAACCCGTGTGCTCCCTCCTCCACTGGCATAGCTCCCATCTTTCATATGCTTCCTCTCCAACATATCCCCACACCACAGGGTAGCCCATTAGCATAGAGGGAAACTGAGGCAGAGAGGCAGTCTCTATCGCTGGTTGTGCTGGGAGATGCTGGCAGGGAAAGGCATTAAAAAACATACGTCCAGTGGCCCTTACACTGCTCATTTCTGCAGCCAAATGAGTTACCAAATGTTGTATGATTCACTTGTACAGCACAGCTAGAGCACATGTCACTCCAAAGCACTTTAGGCATTTGCAAAGAGCAATGGCTGCTTTCATGGCTCTCACCTGCCCGTCCTAAAGCTCCACTGGCACAGGAGAGGACAAAAGGCTTCTTGTTCACCCCCAATAGCACTGGATGCACAGAAAATGGAAAACCCAAACCAGGAGGATAACACAAAGAAATACAACACAGGAAACATTGTGATTCCTATGACTTTGAAGTGCCAGCCCTGCAGACTTCAGACAGTCTCTGCTGTTATTGTCAACTGGTTCTGCCCCATTCCCCAGCTCTGTACCTCGCAGATTTCAATAGTACCCAGGTGAGGATGGCAGGAGCTTTCAGCTCTCTAAATCATTTAATTAAAATGAAATGAACAACCAGCAGTTAGTGAAATCACACGTCTGCTTCAGCCACTACAGCTGCTGAATTCCACAGTCTTCAGTCCAATCTGATTTCCTTTAAAGCTCCTGGCAGCCCATTAATTAAAACACATTATTCACAGCTTCCAGTGGCTGGAAACCATGGGATGCACTTGATGGAATTTATGCCATTATGTACAGCCAGTCCTGGTGACAGGCTCCACTCTTGCTCTTGCTCTCTTCTGCTCCCACACTCGGCTGTTTCCTTGCCTGCAGCTTGTCCACGCGGCGCCGTTCAGCCGTGGCCTGCCATGGTGGGATCAGCTGCCATGGAAATGAGCAGGAGGCAATAAAGGAACCACGAGTCTCTCACTGGAGATGGACGAGCTGCAAGGCAATAGTGCAGGAAGGCCAAGACAAAGAAAAACCAATTTGCCTGCTGCCTCTAAACAGAAACAACCCTCCCCCTTTGTGCAAGGAGATGTTGATGAATAGAGTTTTCCCCTCATTTAAAAGACCAAGCCCCTTGCAGCCAAATGCAAACAGGCTAGGCGGATGGAGCATCATGCCTTTGGTCCTATGCAGCAGTCCATCTGTTAATACTTTGTGGTTTACATCAGTAATGAGATGATCCCAAAACAAACCCAGAAGATGTGCAGTTTAACTTACTTATTAAGCAATCTCCACATCACTCATACAGCAGCAGCAGCAGCTGCAGATAGATCTCTACTTTCAGACAGAGTTTTTCTTCCTGTACTCCATTATTAAGCAGTCAGGCTCATCAGCAATTCCCTTGACTTGGTAAGAAAAAAAGCATCTTAAAACATACATTAGAAGGTATGACTGAAAAGCATAAAGTCTACTGTGTCTTTGAACTGATTTCCAAAGATGTATGGAAGGGATTAAAAGCAGCTCTGCCATAGAGGACCTGGGGGTACTGGTGGATGAAAAGCTGGACATTACCCAGAGGCATGCACTTGCAGCCCAGAAAGTCAACCATATCCTGGGCAGCATCAAAAGCAGTGTGACCATCAGGTCGAGGGAGGGGATTCTGCCCCTCTGCTCTGGTGAGACCCCCCATGCAGTCCTGTGTCCAGCTCTAGGGCCCCCAACACAAGAGGGATGCAGAGCTGCTTGAGCAAGACCAGAGGAGGCCACGGAGATGCTGCGAGGGCTGGAGCAGCTCTGCTCTGGAGCCAGGCTGAGAGAGGTGGGCTGGATCAGCCTGGAGAAGAGAACGCTCCTTTAAGGGGAGACCTTAAAGCAGCTCCAGTGCCTAAAGCACAGCTATAAGAAAGATTGGGAGAAACTTCTTAGCAGGGCCTATTGCAATAGGACAAGGCAAAATGGCTTTAAAATAAAAGAGAGGAGAATTAGACGAGATATGAGGATGGTGCAACACTGGCACAGGTTGTCCTGAGTTGGTCGATGCCTCATCCATGGAAACATTACAGGTCAGGTTGAATGGGGTTCTGAATAACCTGATCTAGTTGAAGAATTCCCTCCTCAATACAGAACGATTGGACTAGATGACCTTCAAAGGTCCCTCCCAACCCAAACCATTCTGCGATTCTGTACGTTTTAGGAGAATAAAAGGAACAAAGTTATACAGAACTGTGAACTTTTTACTGCTGAAGGAATCCCACATGAACACTGCTGAAAGACTAAATACCATAAGCCCAACACATCCACATATATAATCCTCCCACTGATTATTACTTCCCCCCCATGTGTTTCTCTCATCTTTTTTTTATTATGAGGCCATTGACTTATGTAAAACCTATGGAAACCATATTTAATGAGACGTAAAAAGGAGAAAACACTGAAAATAAGCTGCTACCAAAGCTTTCTTCCAGCAATACAAATGTGGATTTTGGCCTTATTCTCCTGTGGTTCATGCACAATAGGAAAGAAAGACAAAAAGCAGAGAAAGCATTTCTTGTGTGATGCAGAAGCAGCTCTGCAGATTTCGGTAATTCCAAACACCCAACCTGCCTCTGCTGTGCCCTCAGCTGCTGTGAGAAATGGCTTATCTGCTCTGAAGTCAATGCAGCTACTCCAATTCAGATTACTCTAAAAGCCTTTTTCACCAAGATGTATTGCAGTACTGCACTGCCATTACTCAGGTGCAGATTTAAGTGTACTACAGAAGAGGTATTTTTTGCCACAAGAAGCCCACAAACACAGGGGTTTGTATCGAAATTTGGCTCCTGATTGAGTCTTTTGCCACTTTGATTTTCCTAAGAACAGCTAGGAACGGATATATAGGGTATCAGTGACCACGAAAACTTCTGATGTCTGTTCTGTTTTCTCTCTTTTCCAGCATTGCCTATTCTGTACTAAGTCCTTGTAGATGATAAAAGTACCAATGCTTTCTATCCAGAGCAGCTAGAACAAAACCCCAGACAGTTTTCAACATGAAAATCAGCACTACCTTTTAGACTGTTCAAAAGAAGAGTTTCTTAATGCCTACCTGTTGAATATGGAGTCCTAAACTTGTGATAATTCAGTAATTTTCTGGGCCCCCATACATTAGAAACATTAATTTAAGTGAACATTTTTAATTCAACAGGATGTTATTACTTTTAAGTTATCTTTTAAGTCTGTGACCTCGCACACACAGGCAGTACCATGTGGCAGCTGCTGCAGTATAGCAAATGGTCTATAGCCTCCCTACAGTACCCTCTAGAAACTAAAAAGTGGTATCAGAACCAAGAAGTGAGATTCAGGGGTGAGAATTCTGCCCCCAGAAGCAGGGACAGCATTCCCAAACTCAGCATGTCAGAAATGAAGGAACAAACTCGCCCTTCTCTGAACAGCAGCACAGGTAAGACCCTATGGAGACTATGGCTACAAGGTGAAGTTAAAAGGTTCAGCTACCAAATACCATCCAGGCTGTCACCACCAGAATTGGGACTGGTGAGTAATATCACAACTAAACTTCCCCTCTGCAAATGGTTTCCAGTCACCTAAGTGTTACCAAGACGACTCCAGCAACCAGAATACAAATCACCTTTGGGCTACCACCATAAACTCTGAGCACTCATCAGCTCTGTGAGCAAATTTACATCACAGCAATTTAAGTGACAACTGTGTAAACAGCAGAAACTATTAAACTATCACAGGAGTCAATGGTATTATAGTCAGGAAAAATGTTACTGGAGGCAGCAACAAAATGGAGCAAAAGGAGGAGGAGACAGACTAAAAAGTTCAGCCTTGTAATTCATGAGTGCCAGGCAAAGGCTTCTCATTCCCTAGGAAACCTCACTTTTTCTTTGACTTCTTGTCCTGGATATCAGCTATAAATCAGTCCCAATGTTGTGACTTTATGTGGAAGAAAACCAGGCGGCTTTGAGAGTCAAGAGATGCCCAGTTGCAAACAGCCCTGGAGCTATTTCCATTGTTTTATTTCTGACAACTGCAAACATAAAAAAGATGAAAAAGAAGAAATGTACCTTTTTATGCCTTTGGCAACTGCGTATGACGCCATCGTAAAACTCGGTGTTTAAGAAGTGATTTGCATGCACAAATCTCTTTGGGAAAACACTGATAAACCAAGCACAGCGGTAGTTATGCTACTCATCTGAAAAACTAAGTTATAGCTTCACCAAGTGTACATATAAGGACTTAAGCAACATAACTTAGGATGTTAGGATACATGACAGACTTGGAAATTGCAGAATGGGGATGAGGGAGGGGTGGGAAACACTGAAAGATGCACTCCCCATTACTGCTGAGCAACATACAGTGAAGTTTTATCCTGTTGGGACGTTTTTCACTGGAAAATCCCAAACACTTTACAACCAGAACAGTCGGAGACAGATTTTCAGGAGAAGGCTGGTGATGCCCTCAATTTTAGGCTTCCATCAGGAGCTAACTTCATCTGAAGCTTCTCATGACCAGCAAGAGCAAGAGAGCTCTGGCCAAATGCCCTCCTCTCCCTCCTGTCCCATCTTGATGCAAACTAGAACAAAGACAAGCACCCAACAAAACAAACCCCCAAAAAACACCACCACCATAACAAAGAACCCCTAAAGTCCTGTATTTTGGTGGGAGCATGCTGAACTGAAGCCCCTGAGAACAAGCAGTGTGGCAATAAAAATAAGAACAGAAAGGTAAGTGAAATAAACCCCTCACAGCTACCAAAGCCATTTAAGCTGTCCCTTGTTACGTTAGGTATATGAATAAATAAAATGCATTATTAGGCTCCATATTCCTACATCAAGACTCTTGCAATATTCCCAACAGAAGATCTGGACCCTCTGGCAGCTTTGCACATCCCCCAAACAAGTAAAGCCAGCACAGAAGTCCGGCTGTCCACAGCTAACATAGCTGCTTGGGTGTTGCTGAAGTGGTCACGCACCTTTTTCCTCTTATAGTGAAGCTTTTAGCAAGTGCTTGGCTACAAGAGGATTTACTGATTAAAGTACCGAGTGCAAGCAGTTCAACTGCAGAGAGCTAAAAGCAAGGCAACATGAACCTGACCACTCTGCTCCACCTTTCTTTTGCTAAGGTGAAGTCCTCTCCACCAGATTCATAAAGTGCAGGTTTTCAGTAAAAATTCTCATTCTCCTGCCAGGTTAAATTACTGCTAGATAGTCTGTCTGACCAGGAGGAGCCTCTGATACAGAATGACAATTTGCCTGGTGGGACACTCCATGCAGCTGCAACCACTTGAGACATGGATCGTCCCATAGAAGATGATGTGGGATACAAGCTCCTGTTTTATTAGGCCTTCCCTTGCCCAGCTGGGAGCAATTCATTAAATCACGTAAGAGTTTATTTCTGAAGGCAAGAGAACTCTCTTCATGTCTGTGCACTAAAAAATCCTCATGTTTTAGAGTATATGAACGTTCAGGAAATTATTTTGTTGAGCCTACTGTAGATGCATGCCAAGGTACGCAGATCTCAGAGGACTCAAGGGGTCATGGCATGCAGTCATCACACAATCTCTGGTGTTTTGGGTCAAAAAAATATCCATTTTCAATTAAAATCTAACTCACTGGATTTTCAACGTGACAGTGGAAGATCTAGACTGTGCTTCCGCTAATTCTGTAAACTCCACAGCCTTTGCTGCTTGTGCAAGGAGCCAAGAAGGGCAATTGTGCCAGCACACTGTGGTTATCATACAGTAAGGGAGCACCTGATGGAAACACAGGGTTTTAGTGACAACTCAAAAGGAGATAAAAATGGGGTTCTCAGTGCCATGCTGGGCTACAAAAGCTACATGGTAGGCTACATGAGCCCAGTATGACTTGGACATTAAGTGCAACTGGGGAAGAGGAGTACAACACAGCAAATTAGTCATCAGTTCTAATGACAATGTGTTGAACTGGCTGTGACACACAGGCCCTCCTCTGCAAATCCTGCAGTGTCTCCAGTCCATGGCTTGTCTTGTGTGGTCATCAGAGCTAGGAGAGATGAATGCAGGTTTCAGGCCAAATTTGCTGAGCAATCACCCCGATGTGAATAAAAAACCTGGACATAAAGAACTCCAGCTTCCCAAAAGATGACTCACAATATTCACCACTGTCAGAAGCTGCCCATAGAGTGGATGAGCCCTCCCAGAGCCACGTATGGGGCATTGAAAAGGTTGAATATCTAGAACAGTGTGATACTCAGAACCTGCTAGTAACTCTCAAAATCTTTTCATCTTGGAATCAATCTGGCAGCTGACTGAGGTTATAAACCTCAGAACTTCTCTCAGGCTTTCAATCTCAAACAACTTGTCCGCTCCTTCTCCCTCTTTTCCCATTTCAAATCAAGTTGTAAGCAATACAGACTAGCAACAGCTTCAAGGATCAACCTGCATTTAGAAGTGCTTTACTGCTGTAGCAGCCACTATGAGCAGGGGAACTCAATGGCACTGAACAGTGACCAACTCAGAAGAAAAAGGCAGTTTGAGGAGTAATTCCCACCAGACCCCTCAAGTTTGATGCACATCCACTTGTAACTCCAACTTCAACAGAATCAGAACAGGATTTAAATATAACTCCATCATCCCTTCAACAGCCATCCATGCAGAAACAATTAAAGACTAGCAGCTTATTGATGAATTCACCACCCCTAGCTTCCTTAGAGTTTTTCTTTGCTCCTTCACTTTGAAATACAGGCATTTAACATTTGAGGTTCTGCATTTTCTCACTTGCTTCTTCAACAGCCTCAGGTCATAAAATGTGTAGTCTCTAGCTCTGAGGAGAAAACATGCTGTGTTTCAATAAATAGCTTGAGTCCCTGAAAAAGTTACTGAAGCACTAAAACAAATATATGAAATAATGGTTTCAGCATTGTTGCGAACACAAGGATGAAATGAAATCTGCATTCAGAGATATTGTATTCATATTGTACTCATATTCCAGAAAGCCAAGCGTGTGCTGGTGAAGACACAGCAATGCAGTAATTAAATGCTCAGTGGTGTGTGCTACAGGGATGGGGAAGAAGTCTACTGAGTCTTCTCCTTATGCTGGCAAGTCCTTCATTCTCAGACTACAGAAGCTATGGAGCAAGTTTTCATGAACTGCAAGTCAGTTCATGAAAACAATAGAGTCCTTCACTTCTCTGTCAGGCCTTAAAAACCACAATAATCAAAGCCAAGTGGGAAGATGAAAGAGTTCAGTCATAAACCTCCCTGCTCACCAGTTATTCCCTCTGATTGTTTTGAGAGGGGAGAGAGAAGGATTCTTCCAAGACATCCGGCTTCACACTGCAGGAGGAGCATGCTGCTCCTGCCCATGAGCAAACCAAAGGCACCTGTAACTCAATGGCAGTGGGACAAGGATATATTAACCTGGCCCTGCTTGGGAGCCTACTGCAAGAACGTGGCTAACTTTAGTACCGATTGGAACTGACGTATAAAAACACCAAGAATTTCGTGCAAACTGACAAATAAAGGCAAGACTTAACAGAATCAGTTAAAATCTTCATTCTAAAAAGCCAAATAACAAAGGGCATAAAGAGACCTTCACCATCCCCTACTATGCAACAGTTATAAGGAACAGCTGTTGGGAAGTTGCGTGATGCGGTTCATCTCATTCCTCCATTAACATGTGCTTGTTTTCCCAAAAGAAGAAGATGGAGATCAAGAAATCCCTCACAAAGCCTGAAGAACTCAAGAACCACAAATTACTATTGTTATTAATGTTTTTGTTCTAATGACTCTGTCCCTCAGTACTTGCCATTAAGAGGATCAATCTTCATACCATTACTCAGCAGGTGACATCTCCATTTTCAATCTGTGTGCACATTTCTCCATTAGTTTCCTGTGGGAAAGGAAACTAGTAAGGAAACAGAGGGAGAGGTCTAGCTGCATGGGGGGGAAATAACTTCATGCTGGCTTTGATATTCTTTGCTTCTCAGGCATTTATTTAGTTGTTACGGGAAAAAAAAAATAAGCAGAATAATGAAAATGAAGTGAAAAATCACTGCAACAGCAATAGCTATAGCCAATAACAGCTCAACTCCAGGTCAGGTAATCACCTAATGGATATCCCTGGACATGCATGTGGCAATTTATCATTAAATGAATTACTGAGGACAGATGTCTAAAAGCAAAGCCAGGTTGGACAGAGCCTTCGGTGGCACAGTTTAGTGGGAGGTGACCCTGCCCATGGCAGGTGGGTTGGAACTGGATGGTCTTCAGGTCCTTTCCAACTCTAACTATTCTATGATTATAAAACTACACCTCATCCCAAAGCAAACAAACACCCCAAACAACAACTGACATCAAATACTGCAACACTCAGAAGTTTCTCCAAATGGCCATACGTTCAACAGTCCTGGTCCTTGAAACCACAGTCCCTGGCCAATACACAACTGACAGAGTCATCCACATGCCCAGCAGAAGCACGTGTCACACAGACTGACCCATGCTCCCTCCTCTATGTTTGGCTCTTGACTCAGAGAGGTGGAAGGAGGAGTGGGTTGGCCAAGAATCATTAGAGATGAGAAGAGGCCTACACACAAACATACACCAACTTGAAAGTTTGCTTTCTCATGAAAGGATAAAGGATTCAAGGATCTGAAGCTGCAATAGAAAACAGAGCAAAACCACTTATAATATACAAGTAAGAAAGCTCCTATTTCCTGCCTTGTGAAAAGTTTGTTTCTCATAGAGCCTGCACCATTCTTTCTTTCTTCTTCCTGGCTCTCAGTCTGGCAGTTCATTGTAAGATATCAACATTTAACTTCATTCCCAGGTCAGTTAGGTCCTGTCATACAATTCAACTAGATC
>JASSUY010006130.1:0-31250 GCA_032466535.1 Forpus xanthops | reverse complement strand
TGGCTGCCCCATCCCTGGCAGTGTTCAAGGGGAGGTTGGACAGAGGGGCTTGGAGCAAGCTGCTCTATGGAAGGTGTACCTGCTGGAGCTGGAGGAGCTTTAAGGTCCCTTCCAACAAAACCAGTCTGTGGCTCTGTGAGTCCGTGGTGGTGATCTCCTCTGATATCAAGTCTGTGTCACTTTGCCAGAGAGGGATCATGAGCATGCCTGGACTGCTGCTCCTCAATGCTTGGCCATCTCACGGTGGTCCTGGATTCCCCTCAAGATCCTGCACTGGAACAAGCATCCCCTGAGAAGTGCAATGGGAGACAGCACCTGGCCTGCAAGGGCCTGTGATCAAGGTTCTGCTTCTCCATGTCATGCTCTGTTTTCAAAGTGTTCATCTCATGCATCAGTCTGGGCCCCTGTAAACCTTTTCCTGAGACCCATCAGTGCTCCCCAGGGCCTGGTCATCAGCAGCATAAGCTTCTCAGTATGGGTCTTTTCCCCATCCACTCCAGTAACTGTGTCAGGAAGCTATCGACTGCTCCCATTAACAACCTGTGAACCATGTGGGTCCGGTGTTTCCTGACCACCTCTGGCTGGGGAGCGGTGGCTGAGGGCTTTGCCCTCTCGAGCTCTCACACCTCCCAGGACTCTTCAGCTGGAAGAAAGTAATCAGCTGGTTTCACCCAGTTTCATGGAGGTGGGAACAGAAGCAGGGTGGGAATGATCAGTTCAGCACTGCCTGGAGAACATCGGTCTTCCTTCTGAAGGGAACAGAGTCCTCACTTCCAGACAGACCTCTGTTGCCACCAGAGAGATCAATTTTAGAGGGCAACAAGGCTTTATGGACCAAAGTCCTCATGTCATCCCCCGTTCTTCCTGGAGTCCATCACCAAGCTATCAAGCCTCCCCTTACCAGAGCCTATACCTGTGACTGAGGTGCTAAGCTCCATAAAACAGGTCAGGAGCTGTCTGCTTTGCAGCTCTGCCTGCAAAGGAGATGAAGACAAGCTGCTGGTGCAGCACAGTTGTCAGGTAGACTTATATCTGAGCTGTGATGATGGAGTGTTAAATACCAGTCAAAGAGGAGAGGGCACAGGGGCCAAGCCAGAGCTCTCTGAAATGCAAGAGGACTTTATGTCTCTTCTAGAAGCCTGCAGCATCAGGCTGATGTTGAATTGGAGTGCAGTGCATTAACCTGGGATTATGGGAAGATCAAGGATCACCCACCCAGCACTGTCATCCCTCAGCATGACGGATACCTGAAGACTTTGCTGTCACAGCCCTGGAGGATAGACCAGTGCAACTGCTGTGTGTGTGGGGAAGCTGCTGGTGGGGAAAGGCAGTGAGCCCGGGCCCCGAATCCCCATCCCAATTCAGGAAACCATCAGCATGAACTGCAGTCCTAATTAGGGGAATAAACTTAGCAAAGAATTCAAACATAAATTTGCTCTTGCTGATTTCAGGCTTTGCACACGTTCACTGGGCGGACGGGTTCCCCCAGGACCCCATGCTGAGCTCTGCACTGTCTCTGATTTATAAGGTCCTCTTGGACATGCTAAATATAGTATAAAGTGTAATAAATGTAGATCACTTTCCTAAATATTCTGTGATTTATGCCCAGGCTCCTTCCCCTGAGAGCTGGGCTCATAAATCCTCTGTGCAGAGCTGTCGCAGGGGGCACATTTCCTCAGGCGGTTGGAGAGTTAATAGGAGGGAAGGGAGAACCAAGTGTGAAAGGGAAGAGAGGGGAAAAGCCAGTATGGGGAGGGCCAGAGAGAAAGTGGAGGGAGCTGTGGGGAAGGAGGGAGGGCTCCCGTCACCCTTCTCTTGGCACATGTGGCACTCCTATATTGGGCAGTGGGATGCTGTGATGCTCCTGTCAGGAAGGGGGCTGTGGGTGTCTCCTCCATGCCAGGCAATGTGGCCCTAAAGGAGTCTTTGGGAAGGGTCCTGAAGCTCTGGAAATGCTCTGTGGGTAGAAAGCTGCTTCTGTGGTTTGCAGTATTGCTTAGCTGACCGTCTTCTTTTGCTGCCTTTAGAGTGGTCACATCCTCCCAAGCACAGGCTGCTCTTGGCTTCCCTTCTCTGGCAGCATCCACCATGAAGACTAAACAGGGAAAACGCTGACACATGGGAAGGGTTTTACCTACATTCAGCACAGCACAGCCTGGAGAATGGGTATTACTTGGGATGCCCAGGGCATCTCTTTCCCCCTCCCCTGGGGACCACATCAATACCACATTACGATGCTCTCTGCTCAGATGGGGCAGCTCTTAGATCCTTACAGTGGCGTTGGCCCCACCACAGCTTGGAGACAAGCACAGTTGCAAGGATGAGCTGTGGAGTGTGAAATGATGCTTTGCAAGTTTCCCTGCAAGGCTGTGGAAGGGGCGTTCCTCAGCTGAGCTGCCTTCATCTTCAGGCTTCCCTTGATACTCCTTCCTCCTTGCCCTCCCTCCCTTTCCCACCCCTGGTACCTCTTCTTCCTCATCTTAGGTGTGATTCCTCCACTTTTGCTCTTCCATCCTCCTCTGGCAAGATCCAGACTCCTGCCCACTAGCCCATCTTTCAACCAAGACCTCACACACCTTCACTTTTCTCCTTGCTGACCATCTCTTCTCACTGCTTTTCCAGTGCCCATCTTTCATACCCGTCATGGAGCACACCATCTCATCACCTTTGCTTCTCCTTCCCATGGGAGCATAGAAGCATGAAATGGTTTGGGTTGGAAGGGACCTTAAAGCTCATCCAGTTCCAGCCCCTGCAATGCTCAGGGACACCTTCACTAGAGCAGCTTGCTCCAAGTCCCTCTATCCAACCTGGCCTTGAACACTGCCAGGTATGGGGCAGACACAGCTTCTCTGGGCACCCTGTGCCAGTGCCTCAGCACCCTCACAGGGAAAAACTTCCTTACATCCATCCTGAACTTCCCTTGTAGTCAGTCTGAACCCATCACCTCTTGTCCTGTCACTACAGTCCCTGATGAAGAGTCCCTCTCTGGCATCTCTGAAGCTCTTGTTGCAGCTCTAGCACTGTATGGACAGCAGAGGGACCAGCACCTAAAATTGTGAAGAAGCACTCTGAAGAAACAAGACCACCTTTGCAGCTAATGCACACTCCATCCAATGAGAAAGTCGCCTAGGATGAGGTGTGCTATCCTTTGGGAAAGCAATGCTGCAGGCCAGGAAGGGCTGCAAGTTCGGAGAGGGAACCTTTGGAACAAACTGGAAGGGAGGAGAAAGGGAAGAAAGAAGGGAGAAGTGAAACAAAAAAGCTGCAGATTGACATCAGTGTGCCCTGCCGAGAAAGGCTCATTTGTGATCCTGGACCGTGCTTCCCAAGGAGGACAAGGGGTGATTTATCTGCAGGAACAAGAGATGGGTCAGGCAGGGAGAGATGTGAAACACAGATCTGGTCAGAGAAAACGGTCCTGCCAGCCCGTGGCACAACAAGGGAGCTGTTGTGGGAGCAAGGACACAGCAGTCCTGTTTTTGGGAGATGATGGCACCAGCTTCCCTCCTTGGTACACGCAAGGATAATCCCAGTGTGCCGCTTCACTGCTACTCGGCTGCAGCCAAAGCAGCAGGGCTGGAGTGGGGCACGAGGCCAGCTCTGTAATGACTGTGCTCTGCATTGCGGATTTCCAGTAAAAATCCATCATGATTAACGTGCTGAATTTGTCACAGCCGAGACTTTCATGACAAAAAACATGACTTTTTGGGTTTTCTCACAACAAGTCATGTTCTTTGTAATCTAATAAGCGCTGCTCCCCCACAGTCCTTCACAAACTCAGCTCTGTGTGGCTCCTGGGTCGTCACAGATGGGAAAATGACCAGAGCTGTGAAACACTTTCATGCCATTTGTC
Source organism: Forpus xanthops (assembly GCA_032466535.1). Lineage (NCBI taxonomy): Eukaryota > Metazoa > Chordata > Aves > Psittaciformes > Psittacidae > Forpus > Forpus xanthops. Next base: position 27,397 of record JASSUY010006130.1, on the reverse strand, counting down.
AAGTTTTATTAAATGGCTTGGAATATTTTTATTACCAAACAAGGGTTTCTCAGTGGGGCTGGGGACCCCCACGGGCCCTCCTCCATCACCAGCGCTTTTGTGTGCTTTCTGTGACTCTTTACCCCAACGTTTTGCCCCAACGAACAGGCGGGGCCTTAATGAGAATCTGAGATGTCAAACAGTGGGAACCTAAAGGAGCATTTCTGTTCAGTTGCTCGAGGTATTCCAGTGCAGAAACGTGGACCCAAAATGACAGCAAGCAGGCAGTGAGGTACAAAACCCCATTGAACCATTTATCCCCTATAGAGAGGATTTGTTCCCCTTGGTGTCATCAGGGCTGTAAGAAGCTCCCACAGATGGGGATGGGACACGAAGGTCACATCAGTAGCATGACACATCTGCCCCCCATCCTTGGCCATCTCTTCCTTGTGCTGTGACATCTCATAGAACCAGAGTGGTTTGGGTTGGAAGGGACCTTAAAGCTCATCAAATTGCAACCTCAGGGGAACCTTCCCATGCTGGTTTACCCCATAAATTTTGGCACAGTAAATTCCACAGTGCTTTGAAGGCTGGGGACTCTGAGATTAACTCTGAAATCAATAACCACTAACTCTAAACCCAGGGTTAAACCAGGTTACTATAAACTATAAACCCAGAGTTAAACCTTAAAACCCATAAACCAGGGTCTGTAATGTAATGTCTCCTAAGCCTCAAGAGTATGATTTGGATAAAATAAGGTTATGCACAGTGCCTGTGTGGGGCTTCTGCTCATCGGATGCTGCATCATTTGCTGTGTGAGCTACATGATGAGATTATTTATCCAGAAACAGCATTTTCCTGTTTGTAAGCCTCAAAACAATCATGCCTGTGTAGTGCGCATTCCCCTTACTCTTTAGTAATGCACCCTGCATACTAAGCTGTGAATAAGGGAGAAATACCTGAATTATATGGAAGTCTCTGTAGGTTGGAAGAAAATTTATGGGACCAGATGCAGTATAATAGTGGGGACTGCAGACAAGTTTGGTCAGGAGGAGAAACTTGTAAGGGAAGTCAGGCTGATCTCTTAGCACTATGTGATTTTTTATATTACACGTGTCTGTCTCCCATCCTATGTATATAAGGAGGATCCAGGCAAACCCAGGGAACGGGCTTCTTCCAGCAATGGCTGCAGGTAGGTGGATGGGGAAAGAAAGGACCAAGTCCATTGTCAGGGTGTTTATCCAGAGTCTTGGGTTGTTTCCTGGCTTGAGGATGATGATGTGGAGTTCTCAGAGTTGCAGTCCTGGGACACCAAATCCCCCTGAAGCCGTGTTCAGTCTCCCTTCCTGCTGCCCACAGAGGTGGTGGATCTCTGGGAGGTCGGGGAATTGTACTACATTTTACTCTTCTGCCTTAGCCACTGCTCCCACTGAGCCGCAGGTTATCTGGGTCTGCCCCTAACAAACTCACTTGCAGCTCTGTAGGCCTTTGCTGTGTGGTTTTATTTTGCACATTATTTCTTTCCGTCTTTATTCCTAAGCTCTCTTAGCTCTTTGCAACCTCCTCTGTGCTATTTGGTGTTGGCAGTGTGTCAGGATCTCTCCACTTTATCTTCTGAGAATAGTAGCTTCTCTCTCCAGATGTGACTGTGTCCAACTTGCCTGTTTCCCTTCTCACCCATTTAATTTGCTTCTAATCTTACGAGTAGTTTCAGGGATGTTGCGCAGACCACTTGGGCCCTTCTGCTGTCTTTTATGGTACGATAGATTAACACATGCCCAGGCTTCCCTTACAGAAGCCTGGGGATATTTAGCCTACTCACTACCAGCATTTGCTGGCACAAGCAGAAAAGTGACCCAAGCTCCAAGCAGGATGCATCAGACCTGCGCTGATCATGCATTTCCCTTTGGACTTTGCAAGCATCACTTTTACGATCTGCTCCATCGTCCGCCTTTGCTTGGAAGGTGATGCTAAAATGCTCAAATACAGCAAGCGGCCTCTTGCCTCCTTCAGCTCCTGGCAGGCATTCAGACTCTTGTGGGCTTTATGCTGGTGCATGGGGCATCATTGCTCCCTCATGCTCACACCTTTTGCCATATAAGGTTTCATTTTAACCATTCTTTGTTTAATCTCCTGTGCCATCCTCAGTAATAGCACTGGAACATACAGAGGTACTCCTGAAGGATGTCAGCTTTGCCATCTGGTTTGGGGAGGCAAAGGTATTTTCTTGGAAAGGATGCATCTGAAAGCTGTCTAAAGGGGCTGCATGCAAGAGGAAATGTCCTGGACTGGGACAACGATGCCTGTGGAAAATGTCTTGCTGGAAGCACAGGATCCCAGCAGGGCTGGTGGAAGGGGGCTCTGGGGTTCCAGTCCAACCTCCCACCACCAGCAAGATGACTTCCAGCACCAGACTGGGGTCCTGCGGCTTTGTTCAGCTGAGTCTTGGACAAATCCACCTTGCACCTCTCTTGAGCCCTGTCCCACAGGCATGGGAAGAAGGGGTTCCCAATGTCCTGCCTGGACCTTCCCACTCCCAGTATGTCACCATTGTTCCGGCACCATCAGCTTGGCTCTGTGCTCTCTGTAACTGCCCTCCAAGTACCTACTGCTGCTGTGTTTCATTGCAGGGTGGCTCTGCCATATAGTGCCAGGGCTTGGTCAGGACTCAGAGCAGACCCTAGAGTCACGATGCCCGGGCACCAGCCCTCAGGGACCGGCTCTCAGGGACCCCATAGCTGCCACTTGTGTGAGCAGAGGTGATTTATGCTGACTTTTCATTTTGTTGTTGAGTAAATCAGGACCTTGGAAATTGGCGTGGTTTCTTGTGCGAGCCTCGCTAACGGCTGAGGTTATCACAACAGCTATAAATCCCCTGCGATTTTGGATGGGAAATCTCATTATTCCTCCTCTCTCTTCCCCTCCCTGGGCTATGAGCCCTGGCACAGCCACAGGAGAGAGGAGTTGATTCAATCCAGCTCCGGCTAAAGTGATCAACTGTGAATCATCATCTCCTGGAGACCCTCTCCTTCGCTGAGCCTGGACTCCTGGGAAGCTGTGCTTGAGCAGGCACTGTCCCAAGGCTGAAGCAGAGACCGATGTGGACATCTCCTGCCCTGACAAGGCAGATGCCATGGAAGAGAGGGGGAAACCATGCTGTTCTCCTCCTTTTGTCCACTCCTCCTCTCTCAGTGGGGACACAAAATAGCCAGGAAAGAAGGTAGACAATGATAGTGGACAACTACCACAAGCAGGTCTTCTAGGACTTCTGAGATTGCAAATGGTTTTCAAACAGCCAGGTTATGAGGACAAACATCCATGAACAAAGGCAGACCCAAAGGGCATTACTCCCTTTCTCCTGCTGCCTTTCCATCTCTCTCTGCCTCCTGGGAGGGTCTCCACACCTTTTTACCCCATTGGTTCCACTCTACTGCCACATGCACCCCTTCTCCTGAACCTTCTGGCCTTTGGTGCTGTCTTCAACAGATGCTCCAGAGCCTTGTAGTTGGTGTGTGGGAAGGGCATAGAAATCCCAGACTGGTTTGGGTTGGAAGGGACCTTAAAGCTCACCCATTTCCACCCCCTGCCACAGACAGGGACACCTTTCATAGAGCAGCTTGCTCCAAGCCCCTCTGTCCAACCTCCCCTTGAACACTGCCAGGGATGGGGCAGCCACAGCTTCTCTGGACACCTTGTGCCAGCGCCTCAGCACCCTCACAGGGAAGAGCTTCTGCCTAAGAGCACATCTCAATCTCCCCTCTGGCAGGTTAAAGCCATTCCCTTTGTTCTGTCCTTACACCTTTCTCCCTGCCAGCAGCTCAAGGGAGTCAGATGGTTTATGACCTTCCCTTGTACTAGGCAGCTCCCTGGGTGTCCACGTAAGTCCTTCTTAGGTTGTAAAAGCAGCTGCACCTTTTCATCCCTACCACCCCAGTTTTGGGTAACAGCAGATGGTGAGATGGAGCAAACCAGGTTGTGTGGGTATCCCCAGGCCAATGCCTTCTGCTCGCTTGTTCACCCCTTTGAACCATCTTCCCTCCTGGTCCCCCCAGTCCTCTCCACTGCTGCTCTCCAAAGTCTTTCTGCCCCTCTGCTCCCCCACATCCCATGGGACATGACATGACCTCAGGGGAGGGCTGCTCCGGAGGAGGGCACCCTGCTGGCTCATGTGATGGCTTTACAACATATCCCAGATTCCCCTCCATTCCCACCCCTGCTGTGTCCAATTGTTTCCCTCTTTTTTGGGTTCTTTTTGTTTCGATTGCTGCTGAGCACAGATCTTTCTGTGCACATTTCTGTTGGTACACGGTCATTTCACTCTTAGGTTCCTACACAAGTCTTGGATGCATCATTGGGGCTCAGTGACTTACAGCTCTTCAGTGTGCCAATTTCTTCCACCATCTTCTGACACCACTGTTGCTCATCGTATAACCTGAAATGAACAGACCCAGGGTTATTTCCCTCCCCAGCATCCTCTGTGGTCCTGAATGAGTTGAAGAAAACACTGAGCTTCCCACTGCTACTTTTTGCCATCACCCTCTGTTCCTCTCCCAAGCTTCTAGCTACTGGCAATCATCAGATTTTCCGCCTTTTCATGTCTTTTCATGTCTTTTTATTGCTTATTTTTATACTTTTTAATTTTATAACATTGTTTGCCATTCGCTCTCATGAAATCCCATCCTAATTCCCTTGTTAGGTAATCCCTGGCACGCTTAATGCTTGCTTCTACTGCCTGTGCTAAGGCTGGATTTCCTCTTCCTGAAGTACCCCGTTCAGCTCAAACACATGATGAAACCTTGTCATTTCAGCAAACGCTGTTGATTTTCTTTCCCACATGGGCCTTTCTGCTTTTCCTCTTAGGTTATGCAACCTTCAAAGCCTCATTGATGGGCACATATATGGCTTCCATATCAAAGCTATGGCCTTAAATGAATTTGCCTTCAGGGCTCTTTAAATGAACTCTCCTCATTTATTTATTTTGAAGTAAGTTCCCACTTTCTAACACTGAGCAGCCTCCAGCAGTTTTGGAGACAGTGCTTCCCCAAGTGACTCTGGCTCATTGCTTTGTGATCACTGGGAGTTAATAGCTCACCACTGTCAGCTTCTTGAAGCAAAACCTCCACTTCAGAGTGGGGCAGAAATGGCAAGGTATCTGTTAACCCCCCCACCAAATAAATACCTCAAGCAGCAGTTGTGACTCTGTGCTGCTGTCTGGCTCAGATCAGTCAGCTCTGCCTGAACTGGAACCCAAATTGTTCCTACTGCAGTTGCTGTTATTTGTGGGAGAAATGTCAGTTTTGATAACAGCCATTACAGTCAGATTTGAGGGCCACATTTAATTACAATTCAAAGTAATTTTGTCAGATGGGTTGTGGACTCCTTGACTCTAAAGGAAAGGAAGAAAATGAGGCTTGAAGCAGCAAACGCTGCCAATTCCCCAACTTTTCAAACCAGAATTAACTTGCAAGTACAACTATACACACGCACATGTCTTAAAAGCATCCCCTGCAAAAATACCCCACATGTGCTATGGTGAGAAACTATTCCTTCAAAGCACGTTGCCCTGGCCTGTCCCTTTGTGCTGCCCAGATGCTCCAGGGCTTGTGCTGAGGGTTTGTGGTGATGCATCCCCAGCTCCCACAGTGCATCCCCAGTTCCCACACAGCACGGGCTGGCGGTTCTGAGCTGTGCCTCCCAAAACAGCAAAGCAACTTCTCTCCCTTGAGTGCTCCCTGCATTTATAAATAGCAGCTTCATCCCTGCGTCCCCACGGAGGCAACACGGCTCCTGCTGCCCTCAGCCCCCAAATAGCTCCTGGATGCAGCAGGCACGCTGCGGGCTGTATTGTGGACCGCTGAGCCCGGCGCAGGCAGCTCCCTGCCAGCTCCAGCCGGGAGCCAGCATTCCTCAACCGGCAAGCCTCTGGCCCGATGAAAAGCCCCAATTCAGCTGCCTGTGCGCTGAGTACCTGACACCTTCACCAGCACAAAGAGGGCTTTCTGCCTCCCGCACCCGGCTGCTGTAGGAAGCGGTGGGCACAGTGAGCTGCCTCTTGAGGAGAGGGGTCACCGAGCCACATCCTGCACACACCCCGAACAAAACCTGCTTGTCTGGAGGGGGGTGGCAGAGAACACAGCCTGGGGCAGGTGGCTGCCAGCGGGGCTCGTGGCTCCAGGTCTGCCAAGCTTCGGGATGGAATGGCTTTCCCACATCTTCAAGCATTCCTCAGCTCAATGGGGCGGCGAGGCTATGACTGCAGAGGTTCTAGGACCAGCACTGTGGCTTGGCTCCTGTCTCTGACCTGGGTGACCATGGGTGGCCAGTGTCCCTGTGTTCCTCCACACGAGCCTGGAGCTGGGATGGAGTGTGTGGTCACTGGTGGGTTGGATGGGGTGTGATGATCCACATGCTCTGCTGGGAGGTGCAGGGTAATCTCAGAACTGAAACAAGGTTTGTGATGGATGGAGGACAACTCATTTAGAGAGGTATTCACTGGGGAAGCACTGGCAAGGCCATCAGTCTTCATATTATCTTCTTTGCTCTTCCTATTCCCCCAGAGACTCAAAGTTGGAAGTGGTCCACAAAGGCTCCCTCCACTTCCAGTGCCTAAATGCGGCTGCAGTGTGTGACACAGACCCTGCAGGACATAAACTGCTCAGCTCAGAGACCCTAGTTTTCATCCAGGCACCGTCAGATGCAACGTACATAAGCCATCCAGGAAGGGAGGACCAGATCCCAGGTCTCCCATTCTGCAGTGGTGAGGCAAAGCCCTCAGCCTGCATCCAGGCTCCCATCCTCAGCTTCCCTGTCCATCCCAAAGGGAACACAGACTTGTAAATCTATCTCTCTATCCAGACACCTAAAAGTCAGGCTGTGCAGTGCACAGCATTGCAGCAAAACCCCTTCTTGGATCCGGTCCTTTGAAACTCAGGGTGCATGTTGACTTCAGCCAGCTCTGGTTCAGGCCCTGTGGTCACCCCACAACAGAAGCATAAGGGCAAATCATCCCAGGTCTGGTGTCCCACAAGCCCCCAGGCGCTGCCCATTACAGAGGATCAGGGAGATGCTGGATGTGTTTGCATGCCTCCTGAATGCAAGTCAGATGCGAAGTGAAATGTCACAGTTCAGGCAGATTGGCCAAGAAACCAAAACCAAGATTGCACTCAGCAGGAAGTGCAAACCCTTTCCTGTCTCCTCTCATCACCATTCTGCTTTTTAACGCTCTCATAAACCCTCTTGCAGAAAGCACAGATGGCTTTAACAACCCCAGATCCATTCTTGGTTATTGCCCATGCTTCCAAAACAACATCTGAGTACTTTGAAGGGGAAGCAAAAAACTCCTGTGGGGGGCTAATGGAGGAACAGAAGGCTGAAGATGCTTGTGGATATCAGGGGACACCATGTCCAGATTTGTGCAATTTTTGCATGTTTGTCTAAGCAGGAATCCAGCACAGTTTACACATCTCATGGCCATGTCTACCTCCAACAGCAGTGCTGCATGCAGTCCTTTCAGAAAGGAGTGGAAAAGTCTTGTTCCATCTGTACATAAGAGCTGGGAAGAGCAGAATAAATCAGGCTCCAAAGTCTCTGCTTAATGCACTGAAGTCCATGGGCTTCAAGCTCTCAAGCAGTGGTTAAATCAGTGGCTTCATGGAGGCTGCAGGAGAAAGCTGGTGGTAGTGGTGTTCTATGGTTCTATGATAGTGCAGAAATGGCCTTGCGAGTAGGAAGCCCTGCAGTGGTCACAGCACAAGGCAGGTCCCTCCACTAATGCAGCCCCCAACAACCATGCAGTTGCTCTGGAGGTCACCAAACCTGATCCTGGTGTTGCCATGCAATCAGCAGGCATTTCTACTGGGGAGAGGATGCTGTCAGGACCATTGGGAGAGATGCTTGGAAGCATCCCAAGCGCTCGGTGGGATGTGCTTGGGGGTAGCAGCAGACATCTCTCCACCTCCCTCCTTTCCTTTCAGATCGAAGCCTCTCCCCCTGACCCTTTTTCCTTCTCTCTCTTCTGCTCGGAGCTCCCCTCTGCACGCCACCGGGGCAGAGATGCTATAAACAGGATATGGGCTCTCTGGAAATCTGCAAGCAGGAGTGGCTGAAGGTATTTAATAGTATCCCTGCAGTAAACAGGGATAAAGCGGGCTCAGCTGTATGGAGCAGGGAGTAAGTATCAGATGGAGTTGCTCTGCCATGCTGACTCTTTACTGAAACAGGAAACAAATATTTTTTTTGGCTTTTGCCAAAAGAAAGATTTCTTTAAAAATGTGTTAATATTAGAAGTAAAAATGAAGCTTTTAGACATGTAAAGTGGCCACATTCACTGCAGTTTTATTTACTATATAAAGGTTAACATTGGTCTGTTTATCCTACAGACGAGATTTCCAGCAAATTACAAGAAGGGTCATGTAACAGTCAGCTCCTGCTTGCCTGAGATTATTTGCCAGAGCCAAATCCCTGAAACCTGCAGAGCTGGAGCAGAGAGAAGGGATATTTAGAAGGACTCAGAATGGGAGAAAAGGAATAACAGAGCTTTAAGTTGCTGTGAGTTCACTCACTGAGGAGGTGGAGGCTGGGCTCATGCTGGTGATGGGGTAGTGAGAAGCAGAGATGCTGTGTTAGACCCCCCAGAGCAGTCAGTTGGAGGAAGGCTAAAGAAAACCCATTGCCAGTGCAAGCAAGCTGCTTTCCTGCTAACCCCAAAGAGTCAGTTCAAAGCCTGGATCAGGAGATTTTATCCCTTGGCCAACGCTTCTTTCCTAGTTTTACTATGATTACTCTGCTTGAGTGGTCTCCTGGGAAACATCCAATCTCAGTCCTTCACCTGGGAAGGATATCCTGAGACTTGTGCTGAGGGAACACCACCATTTCAGTTTCTCTTCCAGATGGGCTGACCCTGCCCTAAGGGGCCAGGATACCTTGTACCTCACCCTATCCCCCATGACCCAGCAGTCCCCTGTCTTGAATGGGCTTCGTGAGGTCATCCCATCTCCTCCTGACACTTTTGGAACTTGCTCCTTCCTGCAGCTTCCCACACCACTCTGAGGAAAACCAATCCTCGAAACAGTTGTGAAAGTCCCATAAAATTATTCTGTGTTAAAAAATACATCAGAAAATGAGTACATTATTAATGGCCCTGCTGTCAGCACTGCAAAATCCTGACTGAACTGTGAGGAAAGGTTTTCTTTCATGAAGCAGGGCTGGTGCAATCAAATGGCACTGCTATCTGGAAGAGACACTTTAGCCAAACTATTAGCCCTAACACAGAAAAATCAAGGTAAAGATCAAAGGTTTGAGATACCTAGGAAGTTGGATTAGGGGATTTATTACTTTTCTTGTGATTTGCATAGCCCTTGTTAGCAGGAATCAACATGACCTTACAATGGTCCTGGCAAGGGACAGCCTGGCTGCAGTCTGGAGGTCTTGGCTCTTGGCTACGGCATGGGAGCCCTGAGATCTGGTTCTGGTTGTTTAACATATGGGGGCACCTCGGCCACTGATTTGTCGTCATTCCTCAAATTGGTTGGCATCAATGCAATGCAATGCGACCTGCTGCTCCTTCACAGTGCGAAGAGGAACACTGGGTGCTGGCAGCACTTCCACTCCATAGGTGTCAAACCGGGCATGGCCGTGGAGGGTGAGGGGAAGGATGGGTGTCTGGAGACAAAAGATGGCCAAAGCAAGCTAACATCAACCTCTGCAAGTCCATAAAGGACCAGGCTTTGTACCTACCACCATGTGTGGTCTGTCTGGCTTCAGGAGCTCAGGGACCTTGCCTGGTCAAGACGTGATCTCATGGAGAGGGGTGATTTCTCCCTGTCATGTTTCACTGTCTACCCACACCAGCGAGGTGTAGGAGCTGACAGAAATTAAGATATCACAAATACCACTTCGACTCCAAGACTGGAGGCAGCCAAGGGCCACTCCACAATGGTGCGTGACAGAAAGTCTTGGCAGTGTTAGCCATAGCTGCTGCTATATTGGCTATTGCAGGAGGGAAAATCTGAATCCGAAATAACGAACCAAGTGGAGAGCCCTGCTGATGGTGGAGACAAGTTCCCTGAACATTAGGAGCATCCCAGCATCACCCTGACAGAGACTGTTCCTTTCCAAGGGAACCTTTCCAGGACCAGTCCCCCTCAGGGGTCCAACTTCTTGCCTTCATTACCTGGTGAATAAGATGAAACCTCCCCAGGCCCTCATTCTGCCAGAGAGGTGGGAACAGCTTGCAATGACCTTCATGGATCTGTGTTTCCTATGCTCAACAAAAAGGAAAGCTGAGCTGTGTCCTGCCCAGGGAGTCATTGTAAGTGGAGAGGCCCTGAAGGAAATCTTCTTGCCAAATTTCCTTTCCACTTTGTGATCAAGGGGCAGCCTGCACTGTAAAGGATGGGGAGAAGAACATCTACTCAGTTACATCCCCAAACGTCAGGTTAGCCGGTGTATCCAGCTTCTCTGGGGGATCATCCCAATGTGCCATGAAAAAGGATGGGTTTCTGCCTTCATTTTGGAATCGCAGGCTGAAACTTTTCCATTATGTGCAAATGTTTCCTCCTCAGATCTCCCCATATAATTCCCCATATCTCTGAGAGAGAGTTTAGAAGGAAAAGATTATTTTATTTCAAACAAACAAACCTGTTTTCACACACTCTATCTCACAGCCACAAACAACACCAGGACAAATGTCCAGGGTTCATGCTCCAAGACACAGCCCTGCTTGGTGAGTCCTTGCCACAACACAGAGGAGAACGGAGGCCAGCAGCAAGTCTGTCTTGAAAAGCTACTCACAGATGTGCTGTAACCTGAATCACCTTGGTGCCATAAATGCCTGATACTCTTTTTACCCCTTTTTGACATCTCTTCCTGAGCTTTGACCTCACATTCAGGCTTTATTTATCTACTACACATCTCCACAGGTACACATGTCTTTTGAAGGAAGCCCAGTCTACTTCTGTCCTCCACTCTGATCAGGAAAGGCTGTGTCAATAAGGCATGGTGTTTGCTTTCGAGAGCTTTTCACCTTTTCCTATACTCCACTGCTGGGCAGCCTTGTGAGGATCGTGGCCCAGCCAAGTGGGACACAAAGACTTCCGCATGCTGTTCAGCCTGATGTCTGCTGGTGGTGATGGGCAATTCTGGCATTATTGCTCTTTTCCAATCAAGCTCCTCACACTCTGAGATAGAACAAAAGCTTTGGGTACCAGAATGGCTTCAGTAGTTTTTTTCTGCATATGGAAAGCTGGCATGGCCCCTAGTAAGAGCCTTTGTGTTCCTAGGAACAGTCTCTTCTCTCTTCTCTGCCAGAGAAGGTTTGCATTCCCATTTCTTTAACTGCTGGGCAGGGTGATACAGCCATGATGAAGAGTTATTTGGTTTTGAACTCCTCACCATACTCCTTGCTGGCTGGTACAACTCTAATGGCATGTCCCCTCTTGCTGGCCATTGCCATCTTCACATCGTTGCTGGAAATGGAGAGCTAATAAAGTGCAGCTCAAAAATGCCGAAGAACACGTGGGTTGGCTGCATTGGACAGAAGATAATTTGTGGTGAAATCCACAAAATGTCTGGGATTTGTAAATGTTTTCATGATGACCTGGCTCTTCTCCAAACACTCCCATCTACTGACAAACATGAGCCATGAATCACTGCACACAGGAAAATCTCCCAAGCCCTTGACTTACTCCTGACCCAGCTCTATTCTGATAGCACTCGCTGCCCATTGGGGAATGAGGGTTTCAGGGTCAAGGTGAAGGAGATGCTTGGCAGCCCCACAGATGCTCTGTATTGGTCTTTGGGTAAAGGACGTGGAGACGTGGCATACTGGCTTGTCTCTATGGGTAATAGCCCAAGGATGGAGCAGTGCTGGGACTGTCCTAGCTGATGTCAAGGCCCCTTGACATAGCCCAGAGATTACCTCCTTTCCCAGAGGTTTTCTGCCTGCTATCATCTGGAGTCAGTGATGCCTTCCTGCAGACTGGGCTGTTTGGAACTTGTAGAGTTCCCTGCTGGCTGCCTGCAGTGTTTCCCATAAATTCTGATTTTTGGACTCAGGAGTAAGCCTCAAGCCAGCTGACCTAGGAAGAAAAGCCCTCAAGAGCTGCAGCCACAGGGCACCTTTGTCATCTGTTACCCTGTCACCAGAAGGACCTTAGGCTGAGTCACCATCCTGCCCCAGGGTCCTGCCCTTCATGAACCCTTCCAGAGAAGGAAAGCCACTGAGATGTTTTGTCCTAGAAACACCTGCAGTCCAAGTGGTTTGCTACATCTGAAACCAAACTATTGACAACTTCTGCAAACCTGGAAGCCACTGCTTCCTGCCAGCTGCTCTGGATGTGGCTGAGGAGCACAGGAGGTCTGGGGCTTGTGGTTGCCTCAGAGCTGGGTGGGCAGATGAACTATCAGGGAAGCAGGCAGAGCCCAGAGGTACCAGTGTGCACTCACTCAAAACCTGCACATTGCATGTTCCAACCCTAACTATTCTATGATTCTATGTTCAGCGATGCTGCATTCTGTCAAAAAGCATCCATCAGTGAGCTCTCAGCCTGTTCCAGCACCACTTCCCAATACACGTATCATAACAGCCAGAACGGGTAAGCAATAGGCACTTATGTGTGATGGCTCAGCATGTGGTTTCCGTGCTGTAGGATCAGGAATGCTCTTCATCCCATACGAACCTTGAATTTGTGCCTTTGGGGCAATGCCACACAGCCTAAACAGTGGTACATTTACATGGGAACATTATGGTGCCTGTGATGGGATAGCTAGACTACACAGTTGGTAGCATGAGCCAGCTCTCTTTCCACAAAGGTCTCTCCCACTGACTGGTAGATGTGCCCCTTTTGACTGTAAGTATCATGACATTTCCTCACACAGAGGAAACCTGCACAGGTTTTCCTGCCGGGTGCCAAGGGGTGTCCTTGAATAAGGCCAAAGTAAGGACAGGGTTGGAGAACCAACAAGCTAGGCAGACTGAAATATTTCAAACTCAAAGACACCTGGTAGTGGCTTTCTGTCAAATGCTACTTGGGTGAGTATAATCCTTTACTGATAGATGCTTTTCTTTATCAGCAGATTTCCTTCTTGGGACTTCAGTGTCTGGTGAATAACTTGTACCCCCAGCACACAATGACTGATGCGCTGCTTCTGCCAGAACTGCAGGGACTCAAACCATGGGCCATATCTGTCTGTATGCTTGTGTTTCAGACAGAGTTCAGTTAAACCAATAAGGGACAGCATAATAGTGATGCTGTTGGTCAGCAAGAGATGCATGGTCACTTACAGAAAACATCCCTGATCACATTCCTCATGGCCACCACGTCTCTGCAGGTCCTCTCAAGAGACTGGCTCTCCCCTTGTACAAGTGTGGACATGAGATCAGGTTTTACTGATGGCACTAGGCTTCTTGCTGCATTACAGAGGCCGATTTGGAGAGGTTAGTATTAGAGGTCTTACAGTAACCAGGCTTACCCCTTGACGGAAAGGAAGGTGCTTGTGTGGAGTTTCCAATGCAAGAAGGTAACTAGAAGAGATGGTTTGGGAAACCCAATATTATGGTGCATGGAGAGCAAGTCTCCCTCAAACACGTTCAGTGCAGTCTGTGGGGAAGGATTCTATTTTCTGGGGATTTGTAACGGAGTTTTAATTCAGCATTGGAATTAAAATTCATTTTATTATGGGACCTTTAAATATTTCCAGAGCCTGACCTTTCCTGGAAGCTGTTGACTAATTAATGTCTGGTCTGGTATTCTTCAAACTTTCCACATAGTTCAACATGTTGCCAGCTGCTTTCAAACACATTTTTCAAGAAATTAGGTTGCAATTAAGCACAGTTATTAATGACTGTTTTTCCTGCCTTTCCCATTGGGTTTGCAACTTACTTTGCTCCATGTGGCAGAAAAGATGGCCAATATTTCATGGGGTGAGTGAAGGAACGTCTAAGGCGATCTTTGACATGCCGGTTTGAGTCAGCTCCAGCTCTGCAGCACGTGGTGGTGACCGCCAAACCGCACAGGAGAGACCTGGGTTGAAAAGTAGAGAGCCAGGGTCAAGTCCCTGTGGGCAAGCTGACAGATGGGGCAGGGAGATCCTTCACCCTTGGAGAGTGAGCACATGGGGGGAGCAGTTTGTGCAGATGGGACAATGCATTGGTTGGAGGATGGAGAGAAAGGATGGAGAGAAGCTGCAGACCCACCAGAGAGAGGGGAACCGCTCTTGTGCTTAAAATTCCAGGCATGCTGAGCTGGGAGCTCAGCAAATAATGTCAAACCCATTTGTGTGAACATTCCTCTCCTGCCTGGTCCTCTCTCCACCCAGGAGGGACTAGCAGGGAAACCTGTGTGTGGAGAGAGCAGATGGAGCCGAAAGCAGCCAAGAAGGGAAGCAGCACTCCTACGCAGAGGCCAGGAAGGTTTTATACACTCTCCGCTCTCTCGTGTCGCTGAGGTCACTCCTCTTTGTCAGGCACATGGCAGCAAATCCTCCTCTAAGCCACAGATCTCGAAGGCATTATAATAATAATAGCCTGGGCTGAAGTGTCTGAGCAAACACATCGCCTGAGCAAGTGTGTGGCTTCCCCCAGCAGCGAGAACAGGTTATTCTGGGAACTGGCAGTGAAGAAACATCAAGGCAGGAGCACCATCCATGGAAATCTGGTGCCAGAGAGTGGGCAGGGTGCAGGGTGAGGGAGCTAACACACGATGGGTGCACAGCACCCATTTAATTTCCTGGCTGGCCTATGAGTGCTGGCAGCCCCAGGCAGCCGAGGCAGCAAGGGTGGAGGCTGACTGGTGCTGACAAGTAACTCACACATACATAGGCATGGGGGCACAGATGTGAACAGCCCCTTGCCAGAGGGCTGGAATTTCTTCAGGCATTTTACATCCCTCTTTTGTCCAGTGTTTTGCCCTTTTCCTTTTGTTTCCTCCCAGTATTCCAGCATCCCCAGTAAGGTGGAGGAGCCCCGTGGACTGGCACTATCTTGGCCATAGGGATGAACATGCAATCATGCAGAAGCTCACATGCACATACATGAACACTGCTTCCGGCACATGTGTCCACACGTTGTGCAGAGCAGAGCTGGCACAGCACGGTGTACCTCACATGTGATGGGTGATGGACCAGCAGAGACACTGTCCCAGCGGTCAGAAATCCATCTGTGTCCTGCTCCCAGTCACAAAAACTGTGCTCAGGAGCAGACAATGAAAGCAAGCCTACAGTGACCTGCCTGGAGAGGTTCTGAAGGGCAGGTCAGCCCACAGAGCATCCTTTCTCCCCATGCAGCTCCAGCCACAGGCTGGACTTGTCCCACCTCATGTTTTATCAGCAGATACCCACACATCTCAGTCAGGCTGCGCTGCAGTTCATCAGCCTGCCCTTCAGCACCTGAGACCTTGGTTTTGGCTGATCTTTATGGACTCATTACTTGATGCCAGCCCTGGAAGCAGCTGAAGGAAGGAGGAAAGAGGGAGGTGGTGAGAGAAGAGTTGAGGAGATGAGCCAGCAATGGAGGTGAACTGAGAAAGGTGGGACTTGATTAGGACTCAGGACAGCCCATGGCCATTTCCAGACGTGGAGCAAGGTTTGCTTCTCCGAAGGGATGAGAAATAGGCCTGCTTCATCAGCTCAGCCACTAGGAAGGACGGAGCAGAGCCAAAAATACAGGAGAAAAATGTTATGCGAAATTGTTCATCTGTTAATGATTGGGAGGCTGAGAGCTCAATTCAAACCACCCAATAAAACCGGCTTGGATGAGAATTTCCTGAATCCCAGATTAAGTGAATAAAGATGTTTCAGGAGTTCAGGGCCGCAGTTGGGTGGTTTGCACACAATTTGCTGTTGGTTTCACCCTTTGTTGCTTAATGAAGAACAGAAGGAGGATCTCCCATCTCATTCAACCAAGGGAAAGAATTATTTCTTCTGAATTTAAATTAATTTCCTGTGGCAAGCACAACTCTGTTTATCTGACCTACACAGGCGCTCCATCTTGGATTGCAGCTCATTCTGCTCTATGTAAGACACTCCTCTCCTTGGAGACTGCAGCTTCCCTGGACTGGTGGCATCAAGTGAGCATGGCAGGGTTTCTGCAAGCAGAGCTCAGAGGCCAGAAAGCCAATGGTAGGAAGTGCCTTGAAAGCCAGGTCTCAGTTCTGAGGAAAAACCCTGCAGTTTTGGACACTGTGTGAGTCCCTCCAACTCATTCAAGGAACAGATCTGTCCTTTCCATACCCCTCACTGCCACCAATGTTCTCCTCAGTGATGCACTTGGAGGAAACCCCAAGGAGCTGTGGCTGCTCAGCTTGGTTGTAAGTTCAGTGTGGAGCACATTATGCATCCCAGAACCTAGGTGATTCCCCATCCTTGCAGCAAGTGATGTTGGAGAGCTGCTTGACAGGGGCTTGCACAATCCTGAAAATCACTTACTTTAATAAGCCTTTTATTAAATAAAGGAAGGGAAACCAGTCCGTATCCACTTGAAGTCTTTAGAAAGTTTCCAGGTCATGGCTACATCTCTTGCTTCTAAAGGCCTCAATCTATACATCTACCTATTCTATTTCCTTTCCTCTCCATCACTTACCTTGCTAGTAAACCCTGAAGTCTTTATAAACTGCAGACCTTTCAGTCACCTGGTGCCTGATTCATCCCTCTAAGTGGCACCACGTGTCCTGCCGGGACTTCAAGCTCTAAATAAGTGTGGTAGTTTTGCAGCCTTGGGTCCAGAGTCATTACCACCGTACTGTAAAATGTAGCTTGTCTAGATGGCAACCCAGGGAAAATATGACAGTAACTGTCAGCAGGAATGAGATGGGTATGAACACCAAGGAGACATGCTTTCAGAGTGCCCCATGGGAGTGTCAGCAGGAGTAATGGGATGTATGTGAGCAACAGCATATTTAGGCAGAATATCAGGAAACATTTCCATGTCAGCTATTAGTTTTATTAGGAAAAGTGTCCCGTGGGAAACTGGAAGCTGCATCACTTGACTCACTCCAAGCTAAGCACTAGATAACATGAACCAGAGAACAGGCATGTGTTGGCGGGGGCAGATGGTCCAGATGACCTAATGGTCTTTTCCATCACTTCGATTACAATCTGCCCCGGGTAGAAGCTCTTTGCTCGTCTCCGTCTGAGTCAGGGTAACGACAGGCTTGAGAATAACATGTGAGTTTGTTCCAGTGTAATTCTCCAGTTTCTTCATTTGAGGTCTCTGGGTAAAAGATGGGCTGTGCAGTGACCTCAGCTGGTGACAATATTTCCCACTCCTCCTGCCAGGTCCTCCTTCTCACTGGGTTTGTAAGCGTTGGTGTGGGGGCTGCAGGATGCCATGGCCCCTGAAGGTCCTGATTCAGAAACTGGTGCTTAGCAAAGGAGTGGAGGAAATAAACGTACAAGGCCAGCCAGAAAAGCTGGAAGAGCCTCTCACCTGCCTTTGCCACCTGAGTCACAGCTGCTCCACAGCTGGTTATTGCCTTTTCTTGGTGGTTGCTGGTTTCCCATGGATGAAGGGTGGGAGCAGCAGGAGATGCAGGGTGTTTTGGTGTAGCCGAATAAGCGCAAAGGGCTCAATGCATCTTCCTGGTTCTTGAGGAAAGCAGAGCTCTGCTGAAATGAGCCTAGGAGAGCTCCAGGGTTCACACTGGTGGCTCTAGTGCCCATCCAGTTTCTGCTGAAACCTCCCAGGCTGCTTCTGGGTGCACAGGACTTGGATTTGATACAGCTCTAACAGGTTATGACCAAGCAGACTTTTCCATGCTCCTCCCACTGCAAGGTACTTAACTGAAGTTAAGTAACATTAAAGATATTTCTAGGTGCTTTATTACGGGGCACCATATCCTCTTAAATACTTCATCAACTAAGAGCCTTCACAGCTAGATGGGACATATTCCCTTGAGATGTGCAGTGAGGGCATTCAGAGGAGTGTGTGAACCCAACATCTGCTGTGAGGAAAGAAGGGCAGTGCTCACCAGAGCCATGCAGTTGGGATACATGGGGACACTGCTGTCCTGGCTCCCATCCTTCCTGTGACTAGGTGAGGATGCTGAGCTTTGCTAAGAAGCACATATGTGAATACTGGAGAAGAATCTGAGGGAACTGAATGTGTCATTTTATGCTACAGAAAACAACTGGAATGGTCTGTGCAAAGAGACGGCAAAGATTTTCTTTCCCTGTTATAAACAACCGGTATGCTGCAAGCACAAGAACTTCATGGGAAAAGCTTGTTAATGGGACTAATGACAGCATAGGGTGGTTGTCTGGGATGGGATAAAATCTTATCTAAAGGAAAACACAGACAAATACATGGTGGCACAGGAAGAAATCAAGCTGGAGGGATGAGCACTTCATAGGTACTGGAATATAGAAAACCAGGGACATTTCAGTCAACATTTAATGACTGCTTGGTATCAGATGTGTAACTGCATCAATGGACCAGGGGAAGCAGGGACTCTGGAGAGAATCTGAAACCCAGAGAACAGAAACTCCCACTGCTGCTGCAAAGCTGAATATGATCTTGATATGCACTAGCAGGGAATATCACAGAGGTGGCGTTACCCTTGCATGTGATTTTAGTGACATCATCACCAAAATGGCACATTCAGGTCTAGTACTTATGCATGGGAGTGACACTGAAAACTTGGACAGGACTCAGGAAAGAGCTAGAAAATTATCCCAGGGCTAGAAATCATTCTCAGTGAGAGACTAATGGAACATGATCTGTTTAGTTTATCTAGTTTTTAAGAGGTGATTTAATCATAGTCTGTGAGAACTGATGTGGGGGACTAGCTTGAGTGCAAAGGGCTCTTTAAGAGGGCAGACAAAGACAGAAAAAGAAACAGGGACTGGAGAGCAAAGCTAGTGGTTGTTGGGGTTGAGATAAAGTCACTATTTTTAACAGTGGGAATAACTGATCATTGCAACAAAGAACCCAGAGATGTGGTGAATTCTCCATCCCATAAAGCCTTGAAACATAGGCTGGCCACTCTTCTGTGAATATGTGAACTTAAACTCGAGCTGTGGGTCTTGGTGAAGTTAGAAATATGAATTTTCAGATAAGAAAACTTTAAATGACCCATGATGGCAAGAGAGGGATAGTCTAGCTTCATCACATCCTGACATGGTTGGACAGGGTTTATCCAAGCATATTACCAAGGCTGTGAGAAGTCTTGGATGCCGATACAGAGGTGAAGAAACAGCTGCACCCTTATGCACTAGTTTCTGGGTGCTGGGAAGGACTAAGATCTTCTAAATGATTTCTTTGTGGAACTCGAGATATGCTTGGACCTGAGAAATGGAGATGGAGCCTTCTTCCTAACCCAGCCCAACCCGTTTGACCAACCCCTAGTTGCTTCCTGTGTATCTTTAGCACTTTCTTGTAATGGGGTACTTGAGGTAAGATCCGTATTAGTTGGCTGGGAAGATGATTCATTATTATGATGACCTAGCTCTGCTGAACCTCAAACCATGCCTCCTGTTCAGGTGGGATTCATTTGTAGGATTCATTTGTAAAGCAGCCTCAATAATTTCGGGGAAATACATTGGAAAAGGAAGATGGGCTGAATGGCCTGCATGGGTCTCTGTGTGGTACACAACCTCTGCTGATGTGTGTACAGGATTTGTGTGGCACCAGCAAGTCCTTGTTGGACCCATGCAGCCAAAGGTGTTATGTTTTTGTGGCTGCATGTGAATGGTCTCAATGACTGGACATGGACACAACATGCACTATGCTTCCTCCCTATCAATAAGAGCTTGCCCTCCTCATGGTAAGAATGGAGGTGATCCTCATAGGTATGTCCCTCAGTCCCATTGCTGAGACACCCCAATGCTAACTGATGGGAAAATACTGTAGGAGAAAACTGGAACAGGGAAGGGAGTAGGAATATAAGAGATGCCTTGCTGGGTCAGAGCTACAGCCTGTCTAGCCTGCATCTAGGAGGGGCAATAGGAGATGCTGTTTTGGGTGAGCATTCTGCAACCTAAGCACCTCATTCTTTAGCATCCATAGTCTCTGGGCTTGCAACAGTAGAAGGCACATCCCTGCCTTTTCTCTCTGCTATTCCCTGATGAACCTGCTGTCCACTAGCAGGTCTAATCCCTTTCTAACCCTGCTGACAGCATCTCCCTCCAAAGCATCTTGTGGCAGTAAGTTCCTGAGTAAATTCCTCACTGCATGAAGAAATCTTTCTCTTTCTCTCTTGTGGAGTGATATTCGACCAGTTTCACAGACTGCCCCTAGTAATTGTCACTGGGATTTGATTTCATCTTCACCTAATTCACCACTTTGGGGATTTTGTAAACTTCAGTCACATCCCTCAGTTTTCTCCTCTCCAAAATCATGAATCCCAACCTTTTCCATGCCTCTTCACAAGACAACTCCCCAGCCCCTTTCTCATTTGGATTTTTAATTGAATTGCCCTTTCTATATGAAAGTTAAAGCCTCCAGGTTTGTTTCTATCATCTGTTTAGCTCTGAAGATCTTCTTTAGCTCCAGATCTTCTCTAGGGGCTGTAACTGTGGTGAATGAACATTCAGCTGCTTGGAAATATATCCCAAGAATATCAGATTGCTTGTTTATAGTGTTGGCTATAGTCCTTCTGGATTTGTAGGGTATTGCTCTTGCTCCTGCAACCAGCACTGGTAGTTGAAGACATAAGCGACCTACTGCTAAAGAAAATCTCAAGAACTCTTTCAACTCTGAAGAAAGAAAAGGCTGATGTGGTTTAACCTCAGGCTAAGGAACAGCAAAATTGTGATGACAACCTCAGATTGAGGTCAAAAGTTTTACAGGCTGATGGCCCTGGTGGCTTACCATAAACATGTATTTAGTTAACACTGGGCTGCATGTGGTCATGGAGCATTTGCAAGAGAATGGTTGATATGTCTCACCCTTCTTCCAGAGATGTCTGGAGATCCCAAGTCTTTGCTCTGCAGGAGCATAGCTATGCTTAACAGTCCCTTACCAAAGCTCACTGCAAAGGTTAAGCTGCATCAAAGAAAGCTGGTTTTCCAGAGTCGCAGCTGAAGGACAGAGCTCTGGTCTACCAGCATGCAGTTTGTGTGGTTGCAATGGTCCATCAAACCATCAGAAGAGCTTTGGGACATAGAAGGACAACATTAATTTGTAGATATTCTGGTCTCCTGAAATACTGATGAGTGAGTGAATAAAAGCCAACTCTCTGCTGTGCTTCATAGAATCCCAGACTGGTTTAGGTTGGAAGGGACATTAAAGCTCATCCAGCTCCAACCCCTGCCATGGACAGGGACACCTTCCACTAGAGCAGGTTGCTCCAAGCCCCTCTGTCCAACCTCCCCTTGAACACTGCCAGGGATGGGGCAGCCACAGCTTCTCTGGGCACCCTGTGCCAGCGCCTCAGCACCCTCACAGGGAAGAGCTTGTGCCTAAGAGCTCATCTCAGTCTCCCCTCTGGCAGGTTAAACTCATTCCCCTTGTCCTGTCCCTACATCCCTTGTCCAAAGCCTTCTCCAGGTTTCCTGCAGCCCCTTTAGGCACTGGAGCTGCTGTAAGGTCTCCCCTTCAGGAGCCTTCTCTTGTCCAGTCTGCCCCAGCCCAGCTTCCTCAGCCTGGCTCCAGAGCAGAGCTGCTCCAGCCCTCACAGCATCTCTGTGCCCTCCTCTGGCCTCCCTCCAACAGCTCCACATCCCTCTTGTGCTGGACTATATGCAGACTTGCCCTTGGCTGAACCCACACAGATCCTGCACAGCACGAGCAGGGCTCTGACCTCTCCCTGCCCAAGGTTGGACACTGTAGTCTGCGCTTTGGGACCCGCTGACTCACATGTCTTACTCACTCTAAGGCTGAATTTCCACTGCCCCAAGTTACCCCATCCTGGTGACGCAGGGGGATCCTCTCCTTGTGGCAGAGATGCTCTCAGCCCTGCTGGGAGGGCAGCAGCTCTATTGAAAGTCAGCAAAATAACCCTGCACATACGTGAGCAGTGTTCTAGTCCACGAGAACATGAGCTATTCTTCATCCTTTTCCCTGGAATAAAAGACCTCCCAAGGTTAATTCATATGCTTCATCAGAAATAGTATCTTAGCCACATAATCCACCAACAAACTTCATGGAGCTTTGCAAGAACCTTTGCCACCCTATTTCTGAGTCTCCCCTCCATTCTCCAGATGGTGCAGATGGCTGGTAGGCACAAAGGAGATGCTGGTGCTGATTCTCTCAGTGGGTGACTGTCGCTGGGTACCCTACATTATAACAGAACACACCATACAGCTAGTGTGGTGTCACTGCTGCCCTCAGCCAACACTGGAGAGGTTGGTGGCCATAAACAACCTGTCCCTGGTGTGTGGGGAGAGGGCTCACATAGTCAGATGGCTATAACACTTCCCTTGCAAATAGTTCTGTAACAGAGAGACCTTTTCCAGGTCTGCCCTGCCCAGAAAATAAAGACTCCAGAGCCTCAGGGGAGGGAGCAGCAGGAGGAGGGAGCAGGACAGCCTGGCACACAGGGCAGCCACACACATCCATGCTATTGACAGAGCCAAGAGTAACTCCAGCATCTCCATTTGCAGCTGTTTAGAAAAACTTCCCTCTCCAAAGGGTGAACTTCCCCGAAGACAGGATCAATACTTACAAATGCTGTGACTTCCATGCCCTGATAACCCACATGGGGCCCAGGGTGGGCAGGGCTGCTGCATTAACAGTGTTAGTCACCTCTGTTCCCCAGAGCAGGAATATGGGCTAGGGCTGGGAGGAGGAGGTCTGGGCTGTGCAGGGAGGCTGCTGGGCAGGGGCAGCTCACACAGGGAATGACTTTTCCTAGCATGTGAAAGCATAATGAATCCTTGAGGATATTCGGTGTCAATGCTGACCCAGTTGGGTTGGAGTTGCTGAGTAGTATTGCCCAGTGGTAACCTGCTTTCCCATATCAGAAAGGGCTGGGGGCTGCTCTGTCACCACAAACGGAGTGTAGGGCACACAGAAGGCTGTCTCCACCCTCCTCTGTCCCAAGTCTAGATCAGCCTTCCTCTTCTCAGGAGCCTGTCCTGCACAAATGGAGAAGAGTCTGAAGTCAGTGCCTCAGCTTTCACAGAGCCAATAAGAAATGCTGCAAAGAAATAACTGGTTTAGGACAATGTGAACTGGGCACTGAGTTTTCTGGATTGCAACTTTCCAGGCCACAATCAGGCAGCAAACACAGTCCTTACACAGCTCTGGTCCTCTCCTATGAGTCACCCTCAGCACAACTGCAGTAACACAGCATGTTTTCATGGGTGACAAAGATGACTTTAATAATTCCTCTCCTTTCTCTCATGCTTTGCCATCCCCTCCACTGTTCCTACCCAGCTGACTGTGGGCTGCTGTAGAAAGCAGATGGGGGTTATATTTAACCCCCAAGTCACCCCCACAGCTTGATCTTTAGCACAAACAAATGTGTCAGCAGATGGCAGGGACAACAAGCTGTGGCATGAGGATGGAGAGATGATTACCAGCAACTCTGTAAACTGATTTTCCCTGACAAAAAAAGCCTCCTTTGTGACACCACTTCCCAAAATGTCCTGCCTGGCATTTGCACTAGGATATCTGAGAGATGGCATATGGGTTGCAGGTTGTTCTGCCTGCATCAGCTAGAGACAGATTCCACCTTGGTGGATGCCAGCCATCAGGGCTTCTTCTACTTAGCCTTCAGTGATCCCACCACAGAGGATAGGTCCCAGTCCATGAGAAAAGACCCTTCTGAAGTGCTTGGAGCACTGCTCCTCTGTGATGGAGGCCTGGAAGCAGGATGCTTCCCAGGTAGGAGCACGGGGCACAGACCTACCTGCGTGATTGAGTGATGAAGAACATCAAGCCCTTCTCTGCTCAACCCTGCTGCCTGGAGGGGGGCTTGTGATCCAAACCACAGCACTACCTTGGCATCATTCAGGATCTGCAGGAGTCTCCATCCCCTGCTCCTCCAGTAGTGGTAGGAAAGCAGAGTGTGCCTTCTGCTCCCAGCCAGTAGCAGACATTGGTGTGCAGCTGCTGAGAGCCAAAAAGGGGACTGGATGGTGTCTCTGCCCCAGCAGGAACATGGTCCATGCAGCAACTGGGATGGGACGTGCTGAGGGACATGTGCCCCAAGGGCAGCTTGGAGGGAGAGCAGCTAAATCTGCTGGCGAGCACACGGCTGGAGCCCTGCCAGCACCTGCCTCCTCTGGAAATAGCTCTTACAGAGAACGGGCTGCAGGCACGGAGTCCTCTTCCCCTGTGTTGTTACGCAGCACATGATACATGAAGCAAGTTGGCAGCGGTCAGTCTGGGGAGAGTTGCAGCAAGGGAGGGAGGGAGATTAATAGGAAAACAAATCAGCACCTAGAAACGGAGCAAATGGACAACATACAGGGACTCGGACCACCAGGGATGCTGGAGCGCAGACAAACCCATGCACATGCACGGAAGGAAAAACAGGCTCTGAGCAGAGCTGGCCACCAGTAGTAAGAGAGAGGAAAATTAAAGGAAAACCTTTTACTATCTAAGTGGGGATACGATTTCTGGAAGAACAGACCCTTCAGCCCAGGAATGGTGTTTGAAGCACTACAACAGCTGAGAGAGGTGTTGATGGGTGCTATCACCAGAAAAAAATGAGAGCACAGAGATACTGGTTTTTACCTAAAGCCAAGACACCGGAAAAGAAATAGATACTTGACTCTGGAATAGGGAACTCTGCATCAGCATGGGCCTGCAGAGGTGGTACAGCAGAACCTGTAAGGGAGATGCTGACAGAAGCAGATCTAACACAGAAGAAATGTCACAAGACTTACAGTTATGAGTTATGAGCTTGTTAATGAGAGGTAGCTGTCAGTGTTTGCGACATGCCAGCTGAGAGTGATATACAAGGGTCACAAGGAATAGCATGGACAGAAAAAAACATGTGGCAGTGGGCAGCAGTGAAGGAACTGCTCTGTGCTCAGTGCCCAGTGCAGTTTGCAGCTTCCAGATCTAGGACCAGGGATCCTGCCAAGGCAGAAGCTTGCTGCTTTGTGAACAGAGCATCGATGTACAGGAAGAAGATTGCACTCAGAAAACAAGCTGCTGACTGCGTTCTCTGGGAGCAGATGAACCCTCCAGCTCTGCAGTGCACACACTGAGTGATGCCCAAGTCACCATGAACAAGCACCTACTGAGGAGCTTTGGAGATCAGCTCTGAGAAAAAAGGGTTCAAGTTGAGCTGGGTTTACCTTGCACTGCACATGCAGATGGATCTGCAGTCTTTTAGCTTGCTACAGCACTGGCACAGCTGGAAGGAGAAGCTTAAGGGAAGTTACAAAGATCCCAGCAGAAGCAGATACTGAGACAGGACAATAACTTGTACAGCAAGGTTGGTAAGATCTCACAAAATCAATGTGACAGACACCAGCAGCTCCTACCAGCAGGTGAGGGGTGAGCTCTGGATCACATTTAGGGTGGGATTTTGCTTAAAAGAGGCCAGGCACTAATACCAGGGGACTGAAGAACTGACATCATGGACAGATGCCTAGGCATGCTGAGTCGAGGATGAAGGCATGCCTGGAGTGGTGCCAGGGCTGGATATTGATGCTCAGCTGAAGACAAGCTCTGTGCCCCATCTTGATAGGAATCTCTGCAGCCTCCTGAAACTCCAACCCATATGTGAAAAGACAGGAAGAAACCTGATCACAGTTAGTAATGGGTCACAGATATGCTATCACGGTAATAGCAACCACACAGACCAGGAACTGGAGTTTCTACAGGACACTAAAGTCAGAATCTGATGGAGAAGATGCACTGAAGATACATTCAGAAAGCCTGATGTTCTCAACCTGTTCAGCTCAGACACTGGGACTTAGCAACAGTGTGGCATCCTGTGGGAACCTAGACTCAAGAGATCTTTCCCCACATACCCCACAGAAGGGAGAAGGAACAGCAAATGCCAAGGAGAGGGTCCTTGGATGGGAGGGATCCTGGGAATCATTGCAATGAAAAGCAATAAAGTCAAAAGACAAGGAAGCTGGCTAACCAAAAACTACAAGAGGGCATCAGGAAGTCAGTCACCTCTTAACTGAAAATTCAACTTGGCTGAAGAACCACAGCAGTGATACACTCCAAACCCATTTGCAATCCCTGCTTCTTGTGACTGTCCCCTTCCCAAAAAGACCTCATCAGAATCAGTTTTGAGGGCAGTTTAGCTGGAATAACAAGGCAACTTACAGTGTCTGAGTACAACGTTGGACTGTGCTGGCAAGGGCAAGAGGATGGAGCAAAAGGAGGGACAGAGACACCTCTGCCGTGGAACAGCTGCTCCCCTAGGAGACATGAGAGGAAATCTGGAGTTTGGTACACAGAGAGTGCGCTTTGCTTGGTAACTCCCAGTATCTCCTCTGGGACAGCTTGGAGGGGCTGGGCATGGTGTTCCGCTCCATTAGTAATTACTTTATGCCAGCACATGTAAATAATTATTCTGGCACAGCCTCCCAGCCCAGTGCTGTGTGCAGTCCTCCTAAGCCCTTGTAGCATTGAGCCTGCAGCACAGCCTGCTCTGCCAGCTCCCTTGGAGGCTGACACTAGGAGCAATGAGATCTGTATTTACACATGGACAGGCTGCAAGCTCCTTGCATCAACAGTACTTTGGAAACTTAAAGAGTATCTGTGCAGGTGAAGTGTATTTCCATGTGAACTAATTCACTACTTCCCCTCAAGAACCGATTGTGCAGCCCCCCCCACTTCCCTGAAATCAGACCCTCAAGAGACAAGCTTCGGGGTTAAAAAGATGGAAATGGAAAATGTTTGCAGTAAAGGGAAGATAAAAGAAGTCTCCAAAGTTTTGCCTGAGATGGGGTTCATTCCAAAGCTACAAACCCATGTGAACAGCAAAGCTTCCAGTGGAAACCAGAGTCCTTGCAAACTGATGTGGCTCTGAATGGTATGACAGGAACCGAAATCTGCCTCTTTCTGAACTCCAACAGTGCCCTCAAGCGCTCAAAGGAGAAGCCACAAGGCAGGGATGAAGCTTGTCGCCACCCAGGCTGCAGTGCAGAGATTACGAACTAGGAGGGGAAAGATGTGGCTGTATGGCCTAGAATGTGGCTCACTGAGCTCAGCTGAAATGGCTGCATCCCCCTGCCTAACTTATTTTTCCCTTCGTGGGCAGACCTGCACCATGTGACAGACCCACTGTCACCAAGAGATGCTCCACGAGCACCCAATGCAGATCTGTGGTCTGTGTTGCCTGGAAAAGACACACATAGAATCATAGAATAGTTAGGGTTGGAAAGGACCTTAAGATCATCAACTTCCGACCCCCCTAAATCATGCCACCCAAGGCTATGTCCAGCCCGGCCTTGAACACCGCCAGCGATGGAGCATTCACAACTTCCTTGGGCAACCCATTCCAGTGCCTCACCACCCTTGCAGTAAAGAATTTCTTCCTCACATCCAATCTAAACTTCCCCTGTT
>JASSUY010006129.1:0-42922 GCA_032466535.1 Forpus xanthops | reverse complement strand
GTCGGCGGGGCCATGGAGCTCCGGTAGGAGGGGACATGGAGCAGCGGTAGGAGGGGCTCAGGGGGACGGCTGAGGAGGGACGAGGCTGAGGAGGGACGAGGCTGAGGAGGGACGAGGCTGAGGAGGGACGAGGCTGAGGAGGGACGAGGCTGAAGGGTTGCGAGCCTGAAGGGTTGCGTCCGGGAACGGGCGGAGGGGTAAAGGGGGGAATGTGAGGGAGGGGTGGGAGAGCGCGGACGGAGCTGGCTGTAGTGTGGCAGCAGAGCCAGGGAAGCGGTTGCCCCCCTGGGGTAGACGCTGGTGAGGCCGCACATCAAATCCTGTGTTCAGTTCTCTGCACTTCGCTCCGAGAGAGACATTGAGGTGCAGGAGCTGGTACAGGAATGGGCAGTGACTGTGGTGAAGGGCCTGGAGCAGTGGCCGAGGAGCATGGAGGGGTTCGTCTGGGGAAAAGAAGGCTCGGGGGGACCTTACCACAACTGCCTAAAAGGAGACTGTAGTGAGGTGAGGTCAGTCTCTTTTCCCAAAGAGCAAGTGGTAGGACAGGAGAAAACGGCCTCAAGCTGCACCAGTGGAGCTTTAGACTGGACATTAGGAACGCTTCCTTCCCCAAAGGGTGCGCAGGCATTGGAACAGGCTGCCCAGGCTGCTGGAGTCACCGTCCTTGGAAGTGTTCACTAACC
This sequence comes from Forpus xanthops, assembly GCA_032466535.1. Lineage (NCBI taxonomy): Eukaryota > Metazoa > Chordata > Aves > Psittaciformes > Psittacidae > Forpus > Forpus xanthops. Next base: position 42,239 of record JASSUY010006129.1, on the reverse strand, counting down.
GTGTAGACGAGGCCCTCGTTGACATGGGTCAGTGGTGGCCTTGGCAGTGCCTGCTTAATGGGTGAACTTGATCATCTTAAAGGTTTTTTCCAAGCCAGTTGATTCGATGATACTATGAAGTGCAGTGCGGGAGGAGGCTGGAGCCTTGCCCAGTGGTGATTTGTGAGTGGCCCTGGGAGAACCGGGCCGTGGAAGTGTGGAGTGATGGCTGAAGAGGGACACTGCTGACTGGTGCCACTGGGTGCCTCCTGCTGCAGATGCTGTGGTTGCTGGGCTCTGCCTGTGTGCTTCCAAGCATGCAATGATGCCTTTTAAGCAGCAGTGTTGTGTGGATCAAGTTAAAGTGTTGTAATGTGCCTCAAAAAAATTATGGTTTTACTGTCATACATTCTTAAATCACTGTGTCACAAGAAGTATTTAGCAGTTTGTGGTAATTGGGCTTCCAGTCCTACACTGGAGAGAAGTGTGAAGAATCGTGAGGCTTGACTATCATTATATAGAGAATTACCACAGAGAACCTTCTGCTGCCTCGAGAAAGTGTTTCTGCTTTAAGAGATAACAATACTAATGTTTTGAACCAATAAACTCTCCGGCAACCTTTTTATTCTGAAGATTTCAGCATTGTGCTGGAATTGATTTGAAAGTGAAGTTAATAAACAGCAAATATGATTGGTTTAATTATCTGTAAAAATGCAAAGTCTAGATAAGTGGTATCATGAAAGATGGAAAGAAAAATGATTCTTAGATTCCTTGGAGCTATCAGTGCCATATTGAAGGGTATAGTATAGAATTGTCTAAAGAGGGTCCGGTGCAATACTGAATGTCAGTGTAGCCCATATCAGTGTCCTAAGGACAGTGTCATTGTGTTAGCAAGGTTTTGAAACATACACTTCTCTGGTGGGTTTATACCAAGGCTCTTGGTAAGATTTAGAGGGGCCTGCAGGAAATCTGGAGAGGGGCTTTTGACAAGGGCCTGCAGTGACAGGACAAGGTGAAATGTATTTAAACTGAAAGAGGGGAGATTTAGATTAGGTATTAGGAAGAATTTTTTCTCTGTGAGGGTGTAGAGGCACTGGCACAGGGTGCCCAGAGAAGCTGTGGCTGCCCCATCCCTGGCAGTGTTCAAGGCCATGGTTGGATGGGGCTTGGAGCAACCTGCTGTAGTGGAAGGTGTCCCTGCCTGTGACAGGAATTGGAACTGGATGAGCTTTAAGGTCTCTTCCAAGCCAAACTGTTCTGTGACTCTATGATTTATTAGCATAGGGAACAAATCTAGTAAATCTATAGTAGAGCAACAACACACTAGTACAATTTGCAGGAGATGCCTTCTGATCTCCAGTTAGCTCAGAGAGCAGTGCTATAATCAGCCTAGACCAAGCTCATATCACATTACCCTCAGGAGAGCCAGTGCTGCTCTTCTCTGCTATCCTGCTTCTCCCTGTGTTCAGGTACAGCTGTGGAGTAAGTTGGATCAGATCACACACAGAACCTAGCACGGGGCTGGGATGGAAGGGGAGGGTAGATAAATCTTTCTCAGCAGAACTCTGCAGTTAGGACTGCCAAAGCTAAACAAAACTGGGTTCATCTGCTCCAACGTCTGTATCTCAGTGTCCTTGAGGATACTGATTCCCTTTATTCATAATAGACACGGCTTTTTGAAAATGTGATTTTACCAAACAGCATTTAACTAATGCAAACTGTTTCTGACAGGTACATGAACAGTTATTTTCTATCCTGGATTTTTAAGTTTTGATTTCTACTGGAAGAGGTCATACACATTCTGTTTCAGTGGTGCTTTTTAAATAGGTTCCAAGTATTCATGACAGAAGCAAAAGGCTAAGCAATACTTTGAAGTTTAAGTGTCTATAAGATACCTTTTGGACTTAACTCTGCCTACCCTAGCATAGTTACAATCATACTGGACAACAGCACTATCCAAACTGCATTACCAGAGAATTATGCATTTAACTTTAGATGATTTAGCTTTACATCTTCATTTTGTTATTAACATTTTCTTCTTCAAAAGTGTTACAATTTGAGCCTGATTTTCTGTTATATTAAACTCTGCTACTTGCAGTGGGGTCTTTTGAACACTGTTAGCAGCCAGTAAATTCGCTCTTTCTCCTTGTGACCAGTTTAGGAGGGCATTCACAACATTCAAGTGACCAGCCTTGCATGCACAGTGCAGTGCCGTGTCTCTGCTGCTGTCTGAGGCATTAATGGCTGCCCCGTGGCTCAGCAACACATTGATCAGTTCACTGTGTCCATGCTCCGCTGCAATATGCAGTGCAGTCTTTCTCCAAATGTTTCTGTCATCAATATTTTTATTTTTCCCAGATGCCAGAAGAATTTTTACAATCTCTGTGTTTCCCTTGATGGCTGCATAGTGCATCGGAGTGCATCCATCCATGTCCTTAACTCCAAATCTTGCTTTTCCAGCCAACAGAACTTCCACAATGCCAAGATGTCCTCTCACAGCTGCAGTGTGCAGGGGAGTCTTCTTCTCTTTGTCTTGTGCGTTGGGGTCAGCTTTAGCACCCAGAAGCATCTCTACCATTGTTCTGTCTCCCCTTTCAGCAGCAAAATGTAAAGGGGATTTTAACTGCTTATCCTTAACATTAACATGGGCTTTGTGGTGCAAGAGCTGTTGGGCAGCATCAGCGTTACCTCTTTGACTTGCAACATGCAGGGGAGTAACAAACTCTTTAGTGGCAGCATTAATTTTGGCCCCAGCATTAACTAGAAGTCCAACTAATGCTCCTTTATTATGTAGGGCAGCAACATGGAGCGGGGTTTCATGGGCTTGGTTCCTCAGGTTAGTTTCCATCCCCTTGTACAGAAGCAGATGTGCAATGGAAGCAGCCCCAGCTTGAACTGCCAAGTGCAAAGCTGTGTCTGAAGCAGGAGTCCTCATTCCAAAGTTTGCTCCCTTTGTGATTAGAACTTCTGCAGCTTCAGCTTTGCCTGTTTCACATGCCAAGAGTAAAGGAGTGTACCTCATGTCGTTGAGAGCATCTATATCCGTACCTCTGTCAATTAAAGCAGCTACAGTACCAGGCAGATTTTTCTGCACTGCTCTAAAAAGAGCTGATTCCATCACTTCAGATGGCAAATCTTTGGAATATTCTAGTAGTATTTTGAAGATGGATGGGTGGTTGCTGTTGAAGGCTCTTTCAGCCATGTTGGAATCAACACTGGCTCCGGCTTCTAGCAGTACTTTTGCAGTGTTTTCAGACCCGTGAGACACAGCATGACTAAGAGGGGCCTGTCCCTTTTCGTCCTTTCCATCAACGGAAGCACCAGCCTTTAAAAGCATCTTTGCCAGGCTGCTTTCATCTTTAAGAGCTGCCATGTGCAAAAAGTTGTGCTGGTTCTTGTAGTTTCTTGCCTCTTCTTCTACGAATATCTTCACTATGTGACTCTGGTTATTCTGTGCAGCCAGGTGAAGTGGTGTCTTGCCTTCCATATCCAAACTGTACAGATAAGCACCAGATTGGAACAGCGCTTTCACTGCATCACTGTGGCCTTTCTCAGCAGCTCTGTGCAGTGGTGTTCTTCCGTTCTTGTCCTTCACATCTACCTTTGCACCTTTGCTGATCAAATATTCCATTACGCTTACATGTCCATTAGCAGCTGCAACATGCAGAAGTGTTTCACTTGGGGAGTTTAGCGTGTTAATGTCATTGCCTTTCAACATCTTCTCTAACTCAGAAATGTTGCCCTTAGTGACTGCATCAAAGATGCCAACAGCAGAGTGATCTTTTCTAGGTTTTGCTGTCCTTGACAGTTGAAGTTTTTTTTGTTTCTTCCTAATAGCCCATTCTTGCTTTTTTCTTCTAGGACTGTCTTTTTTTCCCTGGTGCCATTCATTACTACTTTCAAATGAAACCTTGTCTTTTTCAAGTAAATATCCTACTAATTGTCTTCTAGCATCTCCAATGCTTTCATTTACTTCACTGACATATTTTCTTATCTTGCTGTAAAGTTTTGGCTCCACTTGCTTTAAACATGGATAAAAAAAGAGCCTACAGGCTCGTTCACCGTGAGACATCAGTAGGTCTAAAACTCGAGAGTTCTTTTCTGTTCGTGTCCTGTAGAAACTCATGACCATCTTTTTCTCTGGGGTAAAAATGCCATTGTCTATCAGCCAGTTCAGAAGATGGTCTGAGTGGGTTATGCCTTCTATGAGCTCTTCTTTTTTAGTCTTTAGGACTTCAATTGCGTATGGATTTGTGAACAGGATGGTTGAATTCATGATCACGTTGCTAAACAAAAAGTGAGTTGAGCTATTGTTTGATATTTGAAGTCAGATAGGAAATAGCAAAGCAGGCTCACATCACTTCACACATTCTTTTCATACAACTATGAACCAACAACCGTTTTACTTCAGTGATAAATCTTTAAAGAATGAGAAAGAAATCAAAACACCCTCACCTTTGCTTTGCTCCTTGTTAGAAGTCTTTTGATCTCCTCTGTCTTCCTTAGCAACGAGTAAAGTTTAATAACAAAACAAAAATCTGTGATATGCAAAGATATTCCACATGGAAGATTTCTTCCAGATTTTTAAATGAAATAATTAAGGAGGAAAAAAAAGATGTTTTTGTGACTCTGGTATTTGAATAGCAGGTATTTGTTTATCAAGTTCCAGGCTCCTCTGGCCAAGCTGTTTTTTGTAGGTGCCTAAATGACCAGTCTATTAAACATGACAAAAGAAAATGCACAGCATAGTTACTGTTGCTGTGATTACATATCTTGTATGATCTTCAATGAAAGAGTACACACTGCCAGCTGCAATGTAATGAAATAAAAACATGAAGACCTAGATAAAAATAAACTGTGCAAGCAGCTAATTATGAAAAGGGATCCAGCCTTTCTGAGTTACATCTTCAGTCTATGAGGTATATTTAACTTGAAGGCTATTTAGATTGCCATTCCTGCTGTAACCTGGAATCTGTCTGGAACTTAATTCTTTTCCTTAAGGTGGATCAAGGCATGTGATTCAGTATGCAATGTTTAAAGTATAATTAAATAGAGCTTCAAATCTGTGAATATGTATAGTCTTCAATATGGGTGTAGGGCTTTTGAATCTGGCTGTAATTAATTTAACTTATTGGTGTTAAAATTCCTTATGGAGAGAAGGAAATAATAATCACCTACACGTTTTGAAAGCAACTGAGAGAGAAATGGAGATTACAGAGTTCTGTAAGAGCTAGGAGTAAAATGAGCTGAGAAGCTGACAGCTTGACCTTATTTAAGCAAATGGGAAATGTGGCCCTGTGTTTCTTAGCTCAGCGCCCTTTCTGCTGGGTCCTGCTGCCTTTGCTGGGATTTTCCTTAATAGTATGTACAGTGTGACTGATAAGAGTTTTAATTTGTTTTCTGTTGACTTTAATTTTATAAGTAAGATCACAAAGCTTATATATATATAAAGATTTATTGAAGAAATAGCCGTGAAAGGTGAGATTTTTAATATATATTTTGAAAGGCAGCCAGTTACCAAGTCAGCAAGTTTGACAGCCAATGTAAGAGCCCAATAATTCCTCTGAAATGCAAAGGGCTCTACACCAAGAACAGCAAAACCTTTGTCATTTAGGTAATGATTGGTAACGCCTAACATGGAAAACCTGGCTTTATTGTAGGGAGTCAGGAGGCCTAAATTGTGTTCCCAGATCTGTGAATGACTCAGTCTGTGATCTGCAAATTATTCAGTCTGCAGATCTGACTTAACAAAGTACTGAAAATCTGTCCATGTCTTGAGTAAATTAATAGTCCTTACTTAAAGGCTGCTGAAATGGGATCTTTCTGTCATTATTGTTCCCATGCAAAATAGACATAGCAATACTTGATCTTCATCAGGGACTGTAGTGAAAAGACAAGAGGTAATGGGTTTAATCTTCAGCAAGGGAAGTTCAGGTTAGATTGAAGGAGGAAGCTCTTTACTGTGAGGGTGGTGAGGCACTGGAACAGGCTGCCCAAAAGAGTGGTAAATACTCCATCCCTGGCAGTGTTCAAGGCCAGGCTGGACAGAGCCTTGAGCAACAATGTCTAGAGTGAGACATACCTGTCTGTGGCAGGGGTTTGGAACTGGATGATCATAATGTCCTTCCAAACCACTCTATGATTCTATAATTACCTTCACAGCAAAGTTTTAAGTTCTGGCAATGGGAAATGTTACAGTAGTTCTGAGCTGTATCATTAATACGGACAGCACCAGAATGTTTGGAACTCCTGAAAACTTCTAAACCAGAGATTGTGATACTCTTTTTGAGTCTTAACAGCACAGTAGTAGTTTTCTGGATACAGAAGTTCTACTGGCAAACAGTACAAAAAAAGGGTGCAGTACTCCTAACTGGCCTTGAGGAGGAACATTTGATCAATATATCCAGGCAGCATCTCTCTCAGAGCCACTGGAGGACTTCATTTGGGGAAAATAATATGCAGCACATCAGTTGCTACTAGGTGCAAATCAGTCTTCAAAACAGAATAATGCGTTTTTTTAAAACTAATGAGGAAAATTTGTCTTAAAACGAGAATCACATTTGACAAGGAAATTTTGGAAGCTTGTCGTGTAGATTCAGTTTTAGAAGTTGTGCTTTGAAAGCTGTTATTTTTTTTAATTAGTATTTAACTAGTTTTAGAATTAAGCCTTTGTTCCAACAATGACTTCACAAAGAGATTGAGAATTGGCTCTTTGAAGCGTGTTTTTTGTTTATATCTTTTTTTAACTTATTAACTCTATTTATTTGACATAAATGTTTTAGAGAAGGGAGAAATATTAATGTTCCACATCTCCTTTAATTAAGTGTGTGAGACCACAAACATCTGGGGTTGTCAGGAAGGTTTTTATTAAAAACAAGAGTGGCAAAAGTTAATATTACTGAAGATCTAAGAAAAGAAGTAAGTTGGAGAGAGGAAAAGGCAAATCTTTTACATTTATCATTATCCTTTACATATATTTGTTGTCTGAGAGGCATAAGGTGATTTTTCTTTTCCTTGCTAAGCACTTCTATTTCTTCTGGCTGCATATGCCCAAGGACTGTTCCCTGTTAGGTTACTTTGCAAAGAAAATGAATGTGTTTGCTTCTGTCTTCTTTGGCAAATAGCACTTAAGAATCTTTGTGCTCTGCGCTATGGGTGTATATCACAGGGCTATAGAGCAGATCAGGTGATGTGCATTGAAGAGATTTTATGTTTGACTTGAGAAGAATGTAGTAAAAAGTTCTGATTGGTATCAGTACAGCTGGAAACAACATGGGAGAATTTAGAGCAGGACTCTGAAAGGGCAGGTGATGCTGTTGATAGGAAATAACTCCATTTTGGCCTCTGCCAAGTAAGTGCCCTTATAGGGAACTGTTTTATTGTGGCTATAGCTGGGAGCCTTGAGTCAGTTATTTCTGATATGCAATCTCAGTTGTGCTACTAACTTGTGTCCTTGGGCAAATCACTTAATCCCTGTGCCCTGTTTACACAAGCATTAAAAAAGGAAATATTTTCTACCTCACAGACATGTCCCAAGTGTTTATTAATGTTGGTGGAGTGCTTTGAAGTTACAGAGTGCTTTGAAGTTTTTGTCCTTTGAAGTACTGTTTTCTGACTTCTCGAAGATGAACATTTATGTCTTAAATTAACACGTGCCCGTGTTTTCTAGCTTATTTTATGTTGCTAGGTCATCATCAAATATACATTTAATTTTCTCTAGTTTAATTTCTCCAAGATGAAAGCAACCCAAACTACACCTTGCAGGTTGTTAGGTGGACACGGGAGGTGATGTGGCCGCCTGAGTGAAGAACCTGTAGAGGTCACCATTTCTCCACCGAGGCTTTCCCGCTGAGCCTGTTATTACTGTCTTCTGCTGAAACGGCGTGTAATGCAACTGAATGACTTCCAGTAACTCCTTACATTCTCTAGGGCATTTTTTCGATCGAATTGATGGAAAGTCAAACATTAATAACACAGTTTCACTCACTGTGATATTTTTATGTTTCCCAGTGTGTAATTTCATTTATGACGATTGTCTGCAGTAATGCCAACTGCTTATTGGGAACATATCTTGCTGCAGAATAACCAGTCTGTAAGAGATAATAAAGCCAACATCATTATCTAAACATCATGAGGGATAGAGAAATATATTTTCATTAATAAACATGGCTCCTGAATAAAGCTTTGTTTTGGATAACCAGAAATCTAAGCATGGCCTAGCTGGCTGAGGTTGAACTATATTTAGATATAACTAGATTGAGAAATAGGAGTGCTAGAAGTGTTCACCATGATGATTAGAGTGCACTTGACTGATTATAGCACTGGGAGAGAAGCTGACTAGTCAGAATGTCTGCAAGAGAGACAAAATGTAGCGCTTAGTTTTGCCTAAAGATGAGCTGCAGTAAATTAGGGAAGTCAAAGGGGAGCTTTGGCACTGAATGATGTTGTTTGTGTTAGTCATATTGCTGTAGAGACAGACTTGGGGCCTTCCTGGTGCTGAGAAATATCTACCCTGGCTGATATTTAAATATAAGGTGTTCCCTAGAGTGGTGCTGTCCTCTGAGTGGGATTCGCACACACAGAACATGTGTATTATCATCAGGGGCTGCGTGGGGGCCTGCTGGAGGGAGGGGAAAGCTGATCTATTCAGTCTCATGTTTTGAATCTAGACTTGCACTCCAGTCTCCCATCTTATCCTCTCTGCACCTTAGGCATTGGCAGGGCACATTCACCCCTGCAGAGTCCTCTGCCAGGTCCTGTCCTTGACAGAGGCACCTCACAGAAGGCACAGCTTCCCAGTTTTGTCTACTTTCCATGCATGTCTTCAAAATACTAAGTTATAATGCAACAGCTGATATAATAATTCAGGTATTTTATTCTATTTCCAAACAAAGTCACTATGTTATCCCCACACTGTAGTGCTATTTCCTCAAGTATAAACAAAAAATGATGACCCTGTTAAGTGATGCACCTGTATGATGCAAAATGTTTTCCTTTCCAAAGATTAGTGTATACTTTTATGACATTCCCAACCTGAGGTAACTGTAAGTGGATGATCCACATCTGCAAAGCATCTCAGTGGTGTGAATGCTGATAGAGTAGAGCAAGCTGTCTGGATCCAAGTGCAGTAATGTGGCTTAACATCCATAACTCAGCCAAAAGTTAGGATGAGGATTGTTTTGCAGCTTACCATACATATATTTGTATATTTAAGAAACCATATTTTTGCCATTCAGGTTTTTTAATCATGAGATTTAAGTATTTCTACACAGTTCTTAATGCAATTACTTGCCAGGGAGTCTTCTGGGAAGCTACATAGTAGAGATAGAAGGAAGAAAAACTTTCTAGTTTAGCTTTGTAGAGCTAAAGCAAGGGAATGGTCATGATTCAGAACATAATAAAGATAGTAGAAGTTGTTTTGAAACAAACAGAACAAATGTCAGTGGTGATACAATGGAATATATATTTAGTTACTGCAATTTTCTCAATACAAAGTAAGAAAATGAAATAGTACATTTTCTTTTGTGTCTAAGTGAGGAGTATTATTAGTTATTTGTTTCTACATATATTTATTCTGCAGAAGTTTTACTGTCACAAGCTTAATTTAAATTTGACAACTAATTTCCCTATTTAATCTATTGACTAAACCTGGTCACTAATACTGATTTTGTTAATGAGATACCATTTTCCAAGTCTTTGGCTTAAAGTTTTATTAGTATCATGATCTTTATCTTAAAATTTTATAGGTTTGAATGTGTCCTTTCAAACCAATGCTAATAGAAAGCAGTTGTGGCAAAATGCTAACCCTTATATCATTAGCACAAAAGTAAGCAACTGTAAAAGTATTAAGTTACTAAATGCTGAGACAGCTTCATGGAGCAGCAAAACCAAATGGAGTTTTGGAGAGGGCTAGAAGTTTTCTCCAAAATGGGCATATTTCTTTTCCAAACCAGCTCTTGTGGTTTTGCATCAGGAACATGCATTGTGTCAGTGCATCTTACAGAAGGAAATGCTGTATTGAAGTTGTTTAACTGTTGAATACCAAAATCCTCCTTACACCCCTTGTCCTAACATTACAGGCAGCATTGCTCCCAGAAGGTGAATATGATGCTGCCTCTGCATGTCTCACAGAAGCCTTTTGGCCAAATTTGCCCTGTAGATGTAATTTGTGAAAAGCTATTCTGAATGTATACAGGTACATGAGCAGGATTTTGTTCTTCTTGATTATAAAATGCTGTAGATACAGCTAGAGACTAATATGACTTTGAAAGGAAATCATGTTTTGCCACCTCATAAAGCAGTTTAAATTGCTATTATTTATAGAGTTATTACAGTTATCTGTCAAGCATCAGACATAGTACAGACATTTGCCCAAACAATGTCTTGTTAATGAAGTCTCCACACACACACTTTGAAATTTTGCCCTCTCTGAGGAATCCATTTACAGTAAAACATATATAAATTGTATTTATTCTGTCAGAGTAAATCCATTTATTTAGTTCTACAGCTGTTTTTTTTCCTGAACTTGAAGAAAGGTAAAACTTACTTCAGCTCAGTGTGGAAAAAAATCTCAATATTTCTTTGTTCTGGTAAGAAAAATTGTGTTATGATTACTCTGTAAAAAAATGCAGCATGAGTTCTGACTTAGCAATGGGATGCTTAACTTCTAGTACCACCACCACCAGCAAGACACTGTAGTCTTGCAAGAGGGAGAGAAGAGAGTGGTCAATAAAGGCTCAGTTAATTCCTTTTTTAAACCTATTAAAGGGCAATTGAAACAGTTGGGCCTGGCTGAATCTTCCTGGTGGACTTTATGTAATACATCAGAGAAGATTTTCTGTATCTGCTGCTTTCTCCACAGCTGTCAATTCAGGGCTCCATAAGTGCCCCCCACCCCCCTTCTTAATACCCTAGGTTTGTTTCTTGTTTCTCCATTTACCTTGAAGCTGTTTTCTGCATTCCTTTCTTTTTGAGCCTAGGGAGGTGGCTGTTGCACTGTGAGTCCTTTATGGTTTTGTTACTGCCGTAGTTTTACTGATAATAATTAGCAGCATTTAAATAAGACCTGTGCGAGCTTCTTTGTGCCCTTGAGTGACTGTAATTCCTATGTTAATTCTTTGCCTCTCAGGTTTTCAATAGCATTGGTTCCTACAGTGTGGAGATGCAAGGCAACTCAGGGTTAGGAAAGACTCTCTGTCAGTGCTGATTTAGCTTAGCTTCACTACTCTGTCTAGAATGTTGTGTTTAGAGGAGAAGTAAGTTGATTTTGGCTATTTCATGTTAAATGGCTAAAATGTAACTTCTACTTATGTGTAAATATATATATACTTATGTATAAATGTATATACTTATGTTATAAATGTAAATATATACTTACTATTCAGTTATCTATCACCAGTGCATCTTCTTTCTTTCCTGATTACCATTCTTAGCATTCAGTTGTACTCCATCCTGATCAACTAGTTAAAATCATTTTTGATTTTTAGTTGCCTCCAATCCATGTTTGTTGTACATCAAAATGGATTTTAACTGTCTTGGAATAACAATGCTATGAAATCATTGGGATGTAATTATTTCTTTCTTATTAGTGTTCACAATTCTGTCATTTGGTGAGTACCTTTTGTTCAGTTTTGCAGTATTTATCATTGCTAGAGGAGTTTCCGAGGATTATAGACTTGGTCTTTTCATGTTATCTTCTCTTTCTGATTCTAATGGATTTCCCTGTTTTCTGTTTGAATTCTCTGGCTTTGACTGACTCTTTTGGTTTTCCCAGAATGTCTATATCTTCTTGCATGTCAGGACTTGTATTCCTACACCTCATATTAATTCTAATTCAGCATTGTATATAATTATATATCTAACTACAGAGAGGTGCCTCAGTAGAGTGTAAGTTTGACTCCCAGAAACATCAATAAGACATTGGCACCTCCTGTCTTTGTCTGAATTCTGAATTCTACTTTAAGGAACTGATGAATTTGAGCATTGAATCAGGACCTCAGCTCCACCCCTGTCTGTTTGTGAGAAATAGCCTTGTTGATTTGGATAGCTCCCTAAATCACAAAGTCCTGACAACTCCTCCAGATTCATGGTATTTGCTTTCCTTGGCATATCCCAAAACATCCTTCTCTGCTCAGCTGCACCTGTGATATTCCAGCAGTTCTCTTTGTTCCCAAGCCATTATGTCTTCCTACTCAAATTTCCATTCAAAGGGTGATTCATGCAGCAGGGGAAAGTCATGACCTAGCTGCCCCCTCAGTTTCCATCACTTTGCAAATCATGTGCAGTCTCATCTGAACTAGAGTTTTCATTTCAGACCTCTCTATTCCCATTCCTACAACTAATTCTTTTATTCCTTACTCCTGTATTGTACATTGTGAGCAGGCAAATGTTTGCTGCATAAAGAGGCTTTTTCAAAAACCCCAAACTTGCTTTGGTCACAGGAGCAATGAAAACACACTAGCATGGATTTTCTTACCTCTAGTAATGTTTTTTCTCACAGCACATGAACACATCTGGTTGGTACTTGTGTTGTAGCTATGTTGTGGACAAAGCACAGGCTTGACTCATTATACCTGCATCATAATAATAGCCTTCATACTCTGAATGTTTATTCTGATGTCCAGCTGGAGAGAATTGTGCCAACAGTCTTTACTGTGCAGTAGAAGTATTCCCTATTTTAAAAAGCTTTTAAGCTTTATTTTGGGTTAGTTTTTCCCCTCTCATTGCCTAAATAGCAATTCTGGGTTTACAGGATGCTTGGGGTTAAACTCTGTTCTCTGAGATTTGTAGGACTCCTGCCAGGTGACATGGTAGATGTTGAAGAGGCATCTAGAACTGTTGTAGTCTACCTGTAGGCAGATTTTCTGTTATTGCACTTCCCAGCGAAGCAAATTCTTTGGCTCAGTATGTATAGCATCATAGTACACAGAACAGTGATGTACCTGCCAAGGATTTTAGAAGACACAGGTTAAGGAAAGAATAGAGATTTTTAGCAAGTACTTGCACCATGAATTAGCTACAATACTTAAGAGATGAACTCAAGAATCAACCTTATTTTTCCTTCATGTCACAAGGTATCAGGAAAGCTTAGATTCAGCTAGCAGTTACAACAGTACCATGAGAATGGGATCAGCGTGACATTAAGAAGCGAAGGAAGCAATATTGTTGTGACAGCCCAAGTGCTATTAGCACCTTCATGTTTAATTCCATAAAATATCACTATTTAAAAAGTATCTGACACAGCCAGAGCTTGCAGTGGAATTCAGAGCAAACCTACTAGAGAGTGTACATGGCCATGGCATCCTTGCTTTTAGCATAATTGTAGCAGATTCTGGCTCAGATTTGTGCTTTCTGTACAATTTTATTTTGGTATCTGTATTTTTTTCTGAATCTTTTAAAGCTGTTAAACATCATCTGTGCTCTGTAGGCTTGCTTTGTATTAGTTTATTTTACAACAGGTTGCATTAATGCTCTCTGGATGTGACTTTCAGTTTTGCATGGCTTGGCACCAAACCTACCAGGATGGTAGTTTGTTCCCCCCTTCCCCTCTTTGACTCACTAGCATAATTTCCATGCGACAAAGCCTTTCAAAAATAAGGAAGGAAAGTGCCTTCCTGTACAAGCTTCCTGTGAATACCATCCAGATAGAAAAGACTTGTGTAAAAGCTTGGCAGGCAATCCCAGCATATGCCACTTAGTGACTTCCTTATTTTATGCCATCATTCCACGTAGAGCAAATGAATCTGAAAATCAGAGTAATTTCCATTCATTTTCAAATAAGAAATATGAAATGGTAAATTTCCTATCTGTGTAGAACACCCACATTTTCAATTAAAAGTTTTGAATGCTGATAGCATTAGTCATAGGAAATCCTGTGTGAACATCCAGCACTTCAGTTGGACCTTCCCCTGGATCACGCCATAGAAGGAGTTTGCAGGAAAACATTCTGTTACTCCAAAACCCTGCATAGATTTTTAACCCTTTACTTGGTATGACACTGCTTTCCTCTTTTCCAAAGCCCTTTTCTCAGTGTCTTGTGAACAAAATAGTATTGAAAACCTATCTGTTTCAATGTGAAAGTTTTCTGTGTTTTAATAATATACCCATAGCATTCTGTAGATACATATGTGTATATATATATATATATATATTAATTCTAAATAATCATTTTTGGTTGTATAGGCCAAACTGATCATTTTTATTTGGCTACATGTTGTTCTGTTTGTTTTCAACCTATACTTATAAACTAATGCTTTTTTAACTCATGGAATCACAGGGTCATTTAAATTGGAGTGTAGATGTCCATGAACACCAGTATAATCTATTCAGAAGAAAATGAATTTGAATTAAATATATTGGTTTAGTTTATTGGATATAAGGGAACCAAGTGCTTCTAATAGCAGGATGCAGAACTTCTTTATAGTTGCATATATATGGTTAATGCTCAAAATATATTACATTAAATACTATATACTATAAACATTTAAAAATGTTTGGTGCTGAAATGTTTCATTGAGCAATTTTATTGCTCTGCTAATCCCCAGTGGACTGGGACAGGACATGGGACCTCATGGAGGGGATGTTAGAGACCTGTCCCCCATCCTCTCCTGCAGCTGCCACATCAAAGGTGGCCATGCAATGTAACAGGCAGTTGGTGGAGGTCAAATTGTAAGTTAGGTGCATCAGTTTGAATTCATTTTCTGTCTCTGAGAGACTGCTTTGGACAAAAGGATGCAAAACAGGAGGTTACCACAAAGGGCAATTCATGCACACCATAGGCGCTGTGGAAGTAGCCTGTGAATGGCAGTGGGGCTGCCGCTGCACTCAGAGGAGAATTAACTGGACATGATCTTCAGTGTCAGCAGCACGTTGTACCTTAAAGAACAGACTCGGGCTGTGATGCTGAGAGGGCAAATGCATTAATATTCATGTTAATTATTAGCATCAAACAAACTGCACAGCTCAGTAAAAATGGAAATCTTAAAAAGCCAACACAACTTTGTAATTCAAACTGTAACATGGTCAAGGCATTGATGAACACAGCCATGTTGCACAGGATCATTTTCACATCACATGGGTGAACCAGCTTTGGCAGTTTCTTTGCCTTTATTTAAAAGGGGCCCCCTCCCAATGGACATTGTATCTCTTTCAAACTAAACAGATAAATAAATCCTAGTTATCATTTTTATTTAGTGGGAAAATCCCACACATGTGGAGATCTTGTGGAACAGCTGGTTTAGATTAAGATTTCAGAGTTAAGGAAAGGGTCTCAGAGCATCAAATATCAAATAATAGCTAAAATCAAGGTTAGAATGAGGGTTATGTTAGGCATGGCAAACATATATTAGGCAAATGGACTCAAAGAATCAGAGGGTTTTAGTGATGTGGTGAATCATAGTACTCCAGGTTTAACTCAAAATAAAACAGGGCTTAAATATAGTTGAAGTGAATCAAGATGCATTTAAATATATCATTTTTCATAGGTGAAAGGCTTTAGAATACGCAAATACTGATGGATGACAACAAAAGAAATACAAAGCCATGAAGAAGTCTCAGTTTTTGAGAGCTCTGTTCTTATTTTGGCTCTTTTCCTGAATTTCAAGAGCCTGTCATATATTTTTGGAGCTGCATCATTTTAAATAATCATTTTTGGTTGTATAGGCCAAAGTGATCATTTTTACTTGGCTACATGTTGAGTTTCCATTTGTTTTCAACCTATACTTATAAACCAACTCTTTTTTTAACTCATAGAATCACAGAGTCATTTAAATTGGAGTGTAGATGTCTATGAAGTCAGCATTTTTCTGAAGATCCAAACCAGAGGGAGGATTTAGGCCAATTGTTGGGTTTTGGGGTTTTTGTTTGTTTGTTTGTTTGTTTTATTTGGGGCTTTCTGGTTTTGTTTTTTAACCCAAGACCTGGGAAAGGAGTTCAGTATTTCTGTGCTATAAATCTCCCCTGTGCTTCACACAATCAGCAGTGATGGAAAATCATGTATGAGACTATGGGTACCTCCTCATGTGAAACTATAGGGGGAATTTGAACTCAAATTCATTACTTATTGTGCCACTGTCTGATGTGGTATCAGCTGACCTCCAGAAACACCAAGGAACCTGGTTTGATTTTTGTGTGCTAAGTGCTAGGTCTTGCTTATTTCCATTTCTAAACAGTTGTACAAGACAAGGAGTTTAACTTCTTAGTACCTTTAAATCTCCACTGTCACCATAGAAGTTAGACCCTCCTCAAGAGGCAGGGAAAGGCTGAGGTTGGGAGTATGCTTCATAGAGTGATGAGCCTGGCTTCTGTGCTGCATCGGGCAGCATGTTCCCAAAAGGGATCACATCAGCTTTCTCTTCCTAGATGGGATGGTAGAAGTGTCAAAACACTCGGAACTAAATACCACTAGAAAGGCTGCAGAATATCAGTGGCACTAGCTTTCAGCGAAGTTGCTGGTGTTCCTAATTTGCAACAGATTTGGGGATTGAGATGTTTAGAACAGAAAAACAATGACTTTGTCAGATCTTTCCTACCCTAACCTCAGTACTTTGTTGTCTTTGTTACTATACTTTGTCATTGTTACCTTCAGAATGTATAACTGGCTTTGCTAGTAGTAAATCAATATCATAAATGATATTAAGTGTGAAAGCATTTTGGTAACTGACTTGCCACATTCAACCCATTGACACATGGAAGCAATAGCAAGTAACATTAAGTTAAACCCAAGCCTCTCTCTTGTTGCCAGTCTGGTATTTCCTGTCCACTGGAAAACACAGAAGCAAGTTCTGCACACAAGAATGATAACACAGTGAGCTGAGGGGGGCAAGGAAATAGCTTAAAACGGATTTTTGGGTGTGGTAGTGTGTTTTTTATGTAAATTCAAAACAGAACATGGAAGCCAATATCAGGAACATGTGCATTAAATTCCATTTTGAAGGCTTTGAATAATAACCTTGCTGCCCTCTTAACTAATTTTAAATATATATGCATAAAGTTAGTCATCTAACAAAAACAGTTTCATAATAAGGTATATAAGGTCTCACAGTTCCCCTTCAAGTTAATGGGGGCATAAAAAATGTTCCCTGTGAAAGTCAAACCATGGTTTATAGGTTTGTCCATATGGGAAGTTGAGCTTGTTTAACCCAAAGTGTGAATTCAAATGAAGTTGGTAAAGCTGGTGCAAAATCTGCCTGGGCATTTTTGTACTGTAATTTAAAGTGGGAAGAATGAACTTAAGAGTTCTGACTCAATCTGTGGTAATTTGAAGATTGCTGGTGAGCATTTCTTTCAGAGATGCCAAATCCCTACTGCTTGTACCTGCATTTATATTCCACCTCTCCTATTGCCCCCTGTCATTTCAGGTGTTTGTAGAGCTGTGTGGTTACAGAATAAGGGAAGTAATGCACATTAAAATAAATCTCCTGCAATATTCCAAGTAGCACTACCAGCACAAATGAGGGAGTGGAAAAGAGGAGGCTGAGGAGGAGGGGAAAAGGTGGCTGCTCAGCCTGGCACCAAAGTACAAACTCTGCTTACACACATCAAAGCTGAGCTCCCTCAGGCCAGGAGGTGGATCTGTCAGTGCTCGCCTGGCAGCACCAGCCCTTGGTGCAGTACTGGCCAACTGTTTAGCTACTGCAGCTCCCAAACTGGCATTTAAACCTGAACTGCTTTACTGGCAACTTCTTAAAACACCACAGCTGAAGCTGCCCGAGGTCATACAGCAAGGCCCCAAGTTGTATTGAAGAAGTAAGGCTGTGCACACTTGTGTACCAGTTTGAAGCAATTGGTTTTAAAGAGCTGGAGCTGTGTAGCTTTCTTATAAACATAAAAGTTTAGTCTGAGACTTAGCAATTTCCTGATAAGGAAAAAAGTCTCTGGGACAAAATGCTTTGCTCTTGCTAACTTTCTTTCTACTCTGGGAGTTCTGACATCCTTCTCTCCCAACATACTAGGTACAATGATTTTTAACCGAGTTTTCATTCCAATACTCATCAGTGGCCTGATTTCCAAATCTGGCATACCCAGCTTCTGCAGGAGTTGTCCTACTTTTTGTAACTGTCAATCAGTATTTTGAGAAAGACTCAAATTGAACTTAATTGCTCCTTTCACAAAATTACACGGAAGCAAAAGCTGCCAGTAGTTGTGGAACTTTGTTAGGGGCTCTTCCCTAAATATACTAAGCTGAGGTGGGTTGAGAAGTGCAGAAGTGAGGAATAAACTTCACTGTTAACTTGGCAAGGGTCAGCTTTGGTCAGTAACCAAACTGTCAACTCTTGTACTGTCAGTGCTGAAGTCAGCTACACTTACTGTATAGCTTTACACAGTTTTTATGTCATTTTGTGTATAAAAGGACTTTGTTAACTAGCTAGAGTATATATTAGAAAGACTTTAACTGGCTTAGTCAGGGAGCAGGAGAATGAACAGTGTGATAGCAAAGCCAAACAGGAAAACTAGAGATGAATTTTGCCTTGAGGAAATTGGGTTCTTTTTCCCCCCTTCAGGTATTTTGGGTCAGACGCTTAGTGATTATTTAGCACAACAAAGATCAAATCTTGATTTGGGCCCTGAGATACCACTGGAGGGTTCATAGTAAGTCTGTTACTGCCTTCGTGTAAGGAGTTTTGTACAGTTAATGTTTGGGAATACCTTAGTATAGAGGGAAAAAGAGTGTAAAACATGTATCTGATGCAGTAGAGTAAAACTTTGCATACAGAAATTTGTTCTTCACTCACACATGTGCTAGGGAGTTCTAGGCTATGCTTTTAAACCTACCAGTAATCCACTTGGTGGAGATTTAAAACTTCTTCAGTTCTCTCTTTTCAGTGTGAGTGCTGTGAATGGCTTTGTGAGTGAATAGCAACACTCTGGATTGTGCCTGCATCATGCCTGTGTTCATGGCTTGTTACCGGAGACATAAAAGGCACAATAACAGCAGTTATCTAAAGGATCTGCCCTCATCATGGATGTAAACTCAGGAAAACAGCCATGGATGCTGGGGTTTGAGCCCTTAGTGTCCTCTGAAATAATGATGATTATTCTAGGATTAAAAAGATGTAGGATCTCCCTACTTGCAGTGATTATTGTAATAATTCAGGGAAACATTTAAGATTAATCTTTTCTGTATCCTTGCATGGTGGTGGGTTTCATGCGGAGGCTTTTCTGGTAACTGCACTGTCTGAGCAAAGGCTCATGTTGCAGGCATCTGTGCAGCTTGTTCCAGGACTGTTTGCTTTTGAGCTCCATCTGCTGGAATTGTGTTCTCTTTCCCACATCTTCAGTGTTATTTTGCTGCTAGGTTTCACAGGAATTGCTTTTCATTTAAAAGAGACTAAGGAACAAAGTTCACAGCTCAGAGGAATTTCTAGCAACTTGCTGGTGCTTTTGCTTGAGGAGTCAAACTAAGGATTGCTTGAGGAGTCAAACTAAGGATTGCTTGGAGAATACAAAGCTCAAAACACAAATTAATTGTGAGACTGAGGAAAAGAAATAACATTTTTTTTCTCCACTTTTGTCTACAGAGTTCGTTTCTGGTGTTTTATAGATATTTGGATTAATCAGATCAGTCATAACCTTCCCATTGTAACTGTTTCTCAAATGTCAGAATATTAAAGGACAGAAGGGACCATGGTGAAGGTCTAATTTGATTCTTGTAGTTCCATTGTTCTTTAACAAAAATGGACTGCAAAGAATAATGTGCAAAATTGGAAAAGAAGCTCTTGCTGTGCAAAACCACCCTTAAAAGTGTTAAAGTAGTCAGAGGTGTTCACAGTAAATTATATGATGGTTTTCTACAAGTTTTCTTTGTCAGCAGCACTGTTCTCTGTTCAGAGGATATATTATACTGTAGTGACAGGACACAGGGTCGTGGCTTTAAACTTCAGGGGAAGTTCAAGTTAGATACAAGGCAGAGCTCCTCACTGTGAGGGTGCTGAGGTGCTGGCACAGGGTGCCCAGAGAAGCTGTGGCTGCTCCATCCCTGGCAGTGTTCAAGGCCAAGTTGAACAGGACTTGGAGGAATCTGCTCTAGTGGAAGGTGTCCTTGCCCATGGCTGGGGGTTGGAACTGTATGAGCTTTAAGGTTTCTTCCAACCTAAACCAGTCTGTAATTCTTGTCAACAATAATGTGTATGTGTAGACTCAGGATTGCTACCAGCCCTTGGGTGCAGACACTGCTGTTTGCAGCATGTGCAATTCTAAAGATCAAGCATTCCTCTGGAAGATTTGCCTCCTCACAAAACAAACCACCCACATCTGGAATTTTCCTTTTCTGTAGTTAAAAGACTAATACTACCTTCCTTCCTCCCTCCCTAAGCTACTTCCCTACGTGTTAGTGAGGGATATTCTGTCTCATCATGGGTTTGTGTATATGGTAATTGCAAGTATTACTTCCTTGCTGTCCATCTGCCTGTTAGCAGAATTTTGTATTCACTTATGATGTTTACAGCTTTTTCTTTCTTACACAGCAAACTTTGCCTGAACTGGTTTTAGTTTCTTGATGTGGGTAACTCTATGTTGTTATACGCAAGTCTTGGGTATAAGAGTAGGGAGATGGAGAACAGAGAAAGCACTAGGCTTGATATTAAAGATAAGTGTTCTTTTCTTTCCAGTTCTGCCTTGTGCTTGCTTCTAGTGGACATGGTATATACCTCATTCTGTGCTGTATTCAACCGATGCCTGAGCTTGTTCCAGCCTGAGTTGGTCCATCTGCCACCACAGACTTCAGTGATGCTGCCCAGCTCATAACCCCAGAGCCCTGGTCAGGGTGATGCACTTGGGCAAAACATTGTGCTGATCCAGCTCTATAGCTTCTAGTTTTGCCACTGGTTCTGGCTCCACTTTGCAGTGTCCATATGTGATGTTTAGCACTAGATAAATGTTGTAAGCCTGCTCCACAGTAACCTGGGTGCCTGTCAGTTAGCTTCCTTGCTTCCTGCACAGCTGGGGGGATAAGGTCATTAATGGGTATGCAGCAATGTACTTCACTGAAAAGCCTATTTACTTTCTCAGAAAGTAATCACTGTAATGGACTTCTTATGCTTTTGCATGGGATGAAGCTGTCAGTCATTTTTCACATAGGTTTGGAGGGATATTGTTTGTATTTCCTGACAGCATCCTATAAAATGGGAAGATAGCTAAGGCATCTCTTGGTTGCTAAACTTCATTGTTAAATAAGTATGTGCTGCCTTAGGCTGGTATTTAAAGTGCCATGTTTTGAGGTCAGTATTTTTTTTAGACCTACAGAGATGTAGGCAATTGAGGATCAGGATTCTATCAGTAACTACTCCTGTATTCTGAGATTGGAACTGGCTGGTACGTAACTCTTTCCTGCTGTAGAATAAGTTAGATATTGTGACTGTTATTTCTGTAATGACAAGTACTCTGGATTTAAAAGCATGCAGTGAGTACTCATGGTCAACCCCCCTTGTAACTCGCTTCTCTTCATGGGATACAAGCATGAGGGTTTGCTGGGTTTAGTAGAGAACCAAATTCTAATTAATATTCCTATGTCCCAAACATGTTGTTCTGATTAGAGGCTCTGTGCTAGGCATTTCTGTGGAGACTGCCCTGTTTGAAACCCTGCCTTTTTCTGACTTCACTTCCTGAATCCGTTGACAACACTCACAGCCAAACAAAATACATGTTCACAATGCTGTTATTTGCAAAATATTCCCTTGTGAGTACAGCTGGGGCAACAAAAAGAGAGTTTTTCTCTGAGTCTCAAAGAAAACTGGCTATTCCTTATAGAAGTGAGGCACATAGTACATTAGGCAGTTTTAATCTAAGCAGTTAAGTAAGTGTTAAAACTTGACATTTCACCACATACAAATGCAGGCACATCTCTCATTACAGTTTGTGCATATTGATCACTGAGTGACTTAGTGATATACTGAGAGTGCTGAACTGTAATCCGTGCTGAAGCGAACCAGATAGCAACAGGCTCATAGCCCACTACACTGTTTACAAAACAGACGGAGGCAGAGGGAATATAAACCTACTTTGCCCTGTCTTCAGCTTGATGGTCAGACAAGATGTGGACCAAAGATTCATCTAAATTGCTCCTTGTCTCTTCTGAAACTCTGTAACTGGCAGTAAACCCTACCTTGCTTGATGGTGGTGGATGTGAGCACCTGAACTGGATCAGGTCAGGTAACTCATAGCACAGAAACCAACCTGCCAGGTGATGCCCACCTAAGGAGCAGTGCTATTACTCAGTAACTCTTTAGTTACAGAATGTCATACTCAAGAGACGACACATAACTGCAATGCTAAGTGTCCGTGTGTGCGTATTAGGAGAGGGTGGAGCAGACTGTCACTCAGCTGTGTTTAATTAACATAGGATTTTCTCTAATGTATTTATTTTGTCTGTAATGAAGTGATGAAGCAGAATGCTTGCTAGTAACATTGAGTCCATAACCCAGCACTGCCGAGAATTAAACATGCACCTTTGCAGGTAATTAATCACCTTGCCCTGCTTATTTTGCTAGTTGGCACTTGCTAAATCCCTGTAAAACCACACCCAGCAGTGCTGTGTATTATCCCTCTGCTGTCTATTCCTACATATGGTCAAAATCAACTTACCTTCCGGGTTGCTGACATCAGCAAAATGTACTCTTGGCAAAGTACAGTATCCTCCTAGTAACCCTTTGTTTGGTTGGTGTTGTTACAGTTGTATTCCTCTGACAGCAGCAAACACCATCTAAACAGTGCCTACCTTGATACTTGGATTTTCGTATGGAGGGAAATCACCACATAACCCTATTTTAAACACTAAAATAACCCTCATGATAAAAATGCATATAATATGGGCTGAAAAAAAGTTTGAGGAATGATAATTCTATGCTTCCTGTAAGGAACTGACCCACATTAGTTGCTAGTTTCAGGGTATCATTTTGATAACAGTACAGGTGTATACATGTATCTAATCGTTATCTTGTAAACTTTAGTAAGACTATTGCTTATTCCTAATTTAACGACAAAAGACACTTTTAAGATTGCTTTAAAAGTTACCATTCACTAATGATGAATTTCTAATATTTCTGTCTGTCTTTTGATAGCATCTATTTCCTTTGGCTCTAAGCAGCAAGGAGGAAAACATCTGGTCTCCCTGCAAATACATGCTTATTAAACTACATGAATTGGGTACAGTGTTGAAGATTCTGGTATAATAATTGTCCCCCCACCACGAGTTAAGCAGCATGTTTCTAATATATTTATATTGTCACTGTACTAAACCCTAAGTTATTTTATTCAAAGTACATGGGAAGCACCAGAGAAGTTGGTCTTTTCATCAAGTTGCTGGAAACAAGCAATAGGAGTTGCTGTTTCTCAGCAAGTTGCTTTTATTTCCCACTAGAGTGTTTTCCTATTTCTAAGAAGCTTAGAACTGTGACACCTAAAATTATTTAAAGAGAGGGGAAGGGTTAGAAAATTATTTTACTGTTGACAGCAGTATTGTTATAAATACAAACAAGGATCACCTCCTACCTAGGAAGGAGCACAGGAACAAAGGTGAACATTGCTGTTTTTGAAGCCTAAAACATGTTTTGTTTTGAGGTTTAAGACAACCACTTGCCTGATCTTCTTCAGGGCATTAATAAGAAAAACATGTCAGATCAAGTAGTCAGTTGCCACAGTTATGGAGCAACTTCATACACTGGCTTTCTACCCCCCTACAAGCCATCTAAATTGGGCTAGTAGAATACAGCAGGCAAACTGGTCAGGTTAAACTAAGACCTACAACTTCAGGACAACCCAAGAAGTTGCTTTAGTTTAGCAATGAGGATTCAACTACTCCGTTTCCTCCTCACCCACTCTCCAAGAGCAAGTTGGACAGAATCCCTGCCCTCAGAGTTCAGCACTAAGGGCATTTTCCCAACTCAGGTACTAGCAAAACAAAAAGTGTGAGGGGGGGAAATGCATTTTAATTCTTTTATTTTTTTTCTTAAATATAATAGAACCTTCTAGATTTTTTTCCAGAAACAGAAACATTAAAAAATTATACTTTATTACAAATGGTAAACTCAGAGTGCTAAAAAAAAGCCTCTTATTTACAAACAATACTGGGCAGTGCCCAAATAAACAACATAAAAATAACTTACAAAGTCATGAAGTAGTTTATTGACATTAATCAACTTTCATAAAATAAAATAAAAAAAGGATCTGTACATACACAATTGACTCAAGGCAGGCAGAATAGTTTTGGGGTTGTTTATCAGCCTCCCACAAACCTCCCTCCCACTTGGTTTTGTTTTGTTTCTTAAGGAATACTACATAAAGCAATCTACAGTTTCTATTGCAGTTTAACCTTTAATACTGAATGATCATCGAATGTTAGGTCCATGCAGGTCTTGGTCAATGTTAAACGAAGATCTGACATCTCACCGGAGCAGGAACAGCACTTCTTGGCATGGTGCTGGCCACTCACTCGAGCTGAAGGTTCACCAGTCTTTCCACACATGCGCTTTGCAGAGCACAGGCAGGACTCAGCCTTTCAGCTTTTGCCATCAGCTTTACGCATCTGCCACTTCTGGTGGGGTTTGTTTTTTGTTTTAGTTATACCACAATATCACAGTTCTCATTTAAGACTGTCTCTTCAAAACGTCTGCAACTGCTGTGTTAGCATTAGCTGGCACCCGCTGTTGACATGGTTCATGACCTTCTGCTTAAGCTGTGCAACCTGTTCTCTGAGCATGTTGGCAGTGGATGCCAGCTCTGAGTTCTGGGCTTTCAAAGTTTTCACTTTTTCTTCCAACCTGGCAATCCTTTCCAACTTCCTTTTCCGGCATTTGGACGCTGCAATTCTGTTTCTCATGCGTTTTCTCTCGGCTTTGATTCTCTCCTGTGACTCCATGTCAATAGGGGACAGGGGAGGAGTTTCCCCTGGCATTTCAGGTACAGTCTGAGGCTCTTCTTTCAAAGCCTGCAGCCTGGGATGCTGCACCGGCATCTGGGGGTTTATGTGATGCTGGGGTGCGTAGCCCATGTTGTTCGCGTTGTAGTTAGGTGCAGAGTTGAGTGTGTTGGGGTTGAAGTTGCTGAGATTGGCGTACACCGGGGGCTCGCTGTGCAAATTCGTGTTGAAAGTACTGTTGCCGGCCATGGAGGACACAGGTGCCATGCCGCTGTTCACAGGTTGAGCAGCGGAGGTCACGCTGGGCATAGTGTTCTGGTTGTGCAGTTCCGCCAGGGCTCTCACAAAGCCTTCCGCGAACCCCTCTTGCTCGTCGGTGACATTTTTGGGGCAGAGGAACTGCGTCGGGGTCGGGGTGGTGGTGATTAACCCATTGCTGGACTGGATAATGAGCCGCTCCAGTTCAGGCGAAGCCAGTTTCAAGAGTCCCACGTCCGGGGAGGTGAGGATGTCGGCGTTCTTGTTTCTCAGGTGCGGCTTCAGGTTGCTGGATGGGTCGGACAGGTTCAGCGTCATGTTCTGCTTCAGCACTTTGGCGTTATTATATCCATACCCGCCGCTCTCCGGCGGCACGAAGCTGGCGTTCAGGGCATCCTCGTAGAAAGTAGGCTCCATCTTTGCACTCATAGAACAGAGTCCGCGGAGTGGCGCCGGGAGCTGCGGCAGCGCCGAGAAGCCGCCCGGCTGCCGCTTGCGCCCCGCTCCGCCACCCCAAACCCTCCCGGCCGCGCAGGGAGCGAGAACGGGACCGGGGAAAGCAGAGCCTTACTTCGGGCCGGGGCGCGGAGAGTTCTCCCGGCGCGGGCCGGGCCCGCGGTCCGTGCGGCCGCCGCGCTGAGAGTCCGCCTGGCCTGGCTGAGAGACGCGGGGCTCCGGCGCGGTGCCTGCTCCCACTCCTGCTGCTGCGGGGCTGCTCCGCCGCCACAAGTTGCCGCGAGAACTTTGTCCGCTTTCCTGCGCTCCCTCCCGGCTTCGCTCTGCTGTGCTGCGCCCGCTCCGCTCGCCCAACAGCCACAGCCGCGCTCCCGCCTGCCCGTCCCGCGCTCTGAGCCCGCTCCCGGCGTGGAGCCCTTCACTTATCAGCGACCGGGAGCCCGCTAAAAATAGCCCATGATGTCACCCCGCGGGCTCCCCATTGGCTGCCGCCGCCTCTCCCGGGGGAGGCGGGCCGCTGGCCCGGCCCGGTGCGGATCAGCCGGTCGCCATGGCCACCCCGCCCCTAGACGCTTCTGAGCGCCGGCGCGGGGCCTTGTGGGATGAGGTAATGCTGGCGGCGGCTCGGGGCATTGTGGGCTGACGTCTTGTTTTTGAATAGCTGGTTACCGCGTACGGGGCGCACACCGGGTTGGCTGCCGCCGGTGCCTCCTTAACGGACACGTACCAACAGCCCGCCGCGGGGGGTGTGCGGAGGGGCCGCTGCCCCTTCCTGCCTGTCGGACCCATCCCGTAACACATCACCCGCAAACAGCCGCCTGTCTCCCGGTCTCGTTTGTTCGCTTGCCGGCCGGTTCCCGCGGCGCTCTGTGCGCTGCCGGGTTCCTGCCCGTTGTTCCTCCCCTCGCACCCCTCCACCGGCGGTGGTGGTACGGCCCTTCAGGTGGTGCTTCGGGGGAGGCCTCACGTGATTTCCCCTCCTCGCCTCCCGTGCGGCTTCCAGGCAGTGCTGGGGGCGGTGCTCGGGGCCGGGGCGGGCACCAACCGCAGCGCCGCGGCCCTCGCCTACGCTCCCGCCTCGCTGAGGGGCCTCCGCGCCTCGCTCCATCCCCTCGTCCGCTCCTCGTCCTCTCGCCGGCCGGGCTCGCCCGGGGCTGGCGGCCGCGGAGGCCTCGCCCTCCTGCACCCTCGGGGGAGCCCCGCCGCGCGGGAAGGGCCTCCCGGCTCTCGGAGCGCAGCCAAAGCTGCCGGCTGTGAAGTGCGGGGGTCGGTCAGCAGCGCTATGGGGCTGTGTGGGCCTCCCTTCCTCCGTCCGATACCGCCTGGTCGCTGTGCGGGTGTCGGCGAGGGCACGGCTAGTGGTGGGGTCGATTCCTGACCTCAAAACCGCACCAGGACAGCAGAGGAGGAGAGGAGACGTAAAGCCTACAGGAAAAATCCGATTCCAGATGGGCTTCTCTAAAGTCATTCTCCAAGGGGAGGGGACAGCACGGCCTAATTTTAGAAAGAGTGCCCTAGTATTACTGTGGATGTTCAGGTTAGTCGGGGGGGAGAATAAAGGCTGAAGTTGAAGGATTCTAGTCGAGGAGGAGTCTGTGCTGGCATGTTCACCTGGGAATAACAGATGATCTCTGGTTTGTTGTGGCTGCTGCATACTGAATATGATGTACACATCCTTCATAAAGCATATGCCCTGCTGCCTGGGTCCATTTCTCTTACCTTTCCTCTCCTGACCTTCCTCTTGACACTTCCCTATGGGAGATGTGAAGTTTTGAAGGCTGACAGGCCTCTGGAGTAAAGTGTAGCAGCTAATTAAGGACGATGGCAAGGCTTTGTAAGACAGGGACTGAAGGGGTTACAGTTGCTAACAGTGCAACAAGTGCTCCTTAGGCTTGCAACACAAAGCTGTTGCTACCTGTTGTAGGGTAGACCAGTAAAGAGCTTGGTCTATCAGGTTTAATCACTCGTTACAATAGGTGAAGCTGACAAACTTCTGTCTAGGTTTGAAAATACACTTTCAAACTCTCTGGTGCTATTTTTTCCTAGACATAATGACATAATTACCAGTTATGGTGTAGGAAGCAACAATGAAGCAAACTGAAACAAGGGCAGCTGCAACACAGAAGTGAAGGTCTAGCTCCCCTGTTTGAAGTCGTACATTTATTTTGCTGTGTGTTTTCCCTGGGTGTTCCCACCTGACTTCATTTGACCACATGGTGGGCCCTAGTGTTACTTTGTGTGAGAACTGGGACTGTGCAGATAATACCTGCAATTTTCTTGTGTTAACGCTCACTATGCTTGTGTTAACAGCCTGTTGCATGAAATGCAAAGCTTTGGCTGGGAAGAGTGGGCTTGCTGCATGTTGTTGGTATACATACAGCCTTCACGTAGGCAGCATCTGCCTGTCTTGCAGGTAACTGAGACTCAGACTGCTGTTGGAGCATCAGCTGCCAATGGTTTAGCCAGAGAGCAGTGATTTGTTGCATATGCATAAGAATCTCTGAAATTCATTAGTGTGGTGAAGGCTAGAAGCGGTTGTTTAAGTCCTTTTTAAGCTTTACATAATGATAAATAGAGGCTGGTGACTGACTCTTATGGCACAAGAGCCAAGGGGCATCAAATGAAGCTGGCAGGTTCAGAATAAACCAGAGAAATGTCTCCACAGAAATGCAGCTCAGCTGTGGAACTCCTTGGCAAGAGTGCTGTGTGGACTGAGGGACTCTAAAGTGATTAGCTGAATTCACAGCACAGAAATCACTTGAGGGCTATCACATACAGCCTATTGGCTCTGGAAATCCCAAAGCTTATGCCTGGGAGAGCATCCTGAGGCAAACCTGCTGTGTGGTGCCCTGGTTTTGTGTGCCTCTCTTGGCTCCTGGCTGAGATAGGGAATCTGGTCTGACCTGATGTGGCTAGCCTTGCTGTGTTCAGACCCCCTCGAGATAGTCCATAAAGGATCTGTGTTGTGGCTCTGTGTGTTCCTGATCTTTATAAAGGGTTTGTTTATGCAAAGAACAAATTCTGGAGAAATGTAAGGAGTGGATTTTGAGTAGTTTGCTGTGTGAATCGGTCTTCTTATGGAATAAGAATTATTTTAGAATTAAGCTAAAAAGGTTTTGGCTTGGATTTTTTTCTAGTTTCTGTTGCATAGGAAGCCACGCAGATGCTTCGCTTCACTCAATTTTCTGTACTGACAGTACTAATTTTGCTCTGATTAACTGCCATATTTAGTGTGTTAGAATTTCACTGGCTTGGTTTATCTTTTGGGGGGCTTCTCTGCATGTCTTCTTTGTCCTAGAAAGCCAAGTTCAGACTACAAAGAACATGGTCAGTGTAGCTTTGATCACTCTAATACATAATTGTATAAGCTGAAATGCTCTGCCTCTGTAGTCTGTCCAGTTCAGCCCCATTCTATCAATGCAGGTTTTTCATTAGCTTCAGTGAATGTTGGATTGAACTGGAGGGATTCATTTAAAGTCATTTAATTTCTTCTTCTCTTTTCTTTACACTCCACCCATTTTAGTTTTTGACTTCCTTCCTTTTGCAGAGGTGGAGTTTCAGGACCAGACATTCCAGTTTGCCAGAGACATGTTGCTACTGAGGCCTGTAGCTATGGGGGACACCCATCAGTCCACTCATTATGTTAATTACTACTCACTTAGAGGTTATTTGGCCGAGGCTGGCAACAGACAGTCGAGCTGGTCAGAAAGGTTGTGCATAGCAGGCGAGAGCTCTGAAATCAAAGCCAAATGCTCTTTGCTGCTCCGAGGGGATTTTCTGCCTAATTCCTGACGAGACTGGTGAGCGGGTGCTTTGGGAGGTCTTAGCTTAGATTTCAGTCAAGTGCCCCAAGTTCTGCCCCTGAGATTCACTGACTGCTGCCCATGAACACTGATCCTTCCTGGCCGTTAGCCAAGGAGCTGGGAATTTTGGTGACGATGCCCTGATTTATTAAACACCTCTTACTTTAGGGTTTTTCCCCCCTTCTTCCCTGATGTCCTTAAGTGAATAGTTCTTTAGTAGTATGAAGGAAGAATTACAAATCCATTTATAAACCATAGCCATTTACATATCTCACTAACCTCACTTGTGGGTAGGGATTGAAATGAACTATATCTCTGTTGCTGTGAGAAGCAGATGCATAGAGCAGCAGTAATGCAGATTTTGATTTATAAAGTTCTCTAATCAATCAATACAAGCCTTGAGTGAAGCAATCAGATCATCTGAATAATTAAATGGCTTTTCAGGGACAAATTAAAATTTCTTATACATACCACATCCATCTAAATGATATTTGGTGGCCAGGAATAAATGGGTTTGTTGTTTTCTTCCACTCCTGTAGCACAAATGCTTTTGGGTTATTTCTAGACTGCTTGAAAAAGAAAGAAAAATGGATAAATGACAGATTTCTGTTCTTTTATATTGGAAAAGGTGCTTGTGGAAAGGGAATACTTCTTTTCATACAGTTTTCTTCTTTTTAAAATGTAACTATTCCACCATCTTGCTTTTTGCCCTCAGCAGAGATATTTCCACAATATTCTTCTTATATAGACAATTATTTTTATGATATAGAATATTTTTAAACTCATTTAATGCATTCAGATGTGCATCCTCTTTCACCTCTGCATGAACTGAGCAAGAGTGGGAATTACTGGGTCTTCTCACACTGTTTTTCACTTGCACAAGGGCGCAAGGAACAGAGTTTCCTTAGGCTAAAAGGAAGACAGATAATTCATGGGTGCTCCTGCTCCCAATTCCTCCCTGGTTCCTCAAGGTGTGCTTTCGTAGTCAGTCCAAGTCCACTGGAGTCTGCAGCACAGCACAGGTGTGGCAAAGAGGTGCCACCTCATCCACCCCCAGCTTCCACAGCCTCTCCTTTTGCTCTTTGCTCGCAGCAGGACTCATCTGGCCAGGTAGAGATCCAGGAACTGAATCTGGCTGAAAGCTGAGCTGAAATTAAGTATATATGATATTTATATATTTCAGGGTGCAAGGGAAGGGTGGGAATGCATAGGCTGGGGGAAGAGTGGGACTGACAGCTTAAAGTGAAGGACCCTGGAAGCAAATCTGAAAGCTGGTCTTGAGCTAGTCTGCAGTTTGCACATGAAAAATGCTTCTCAGAACTATAGGCACTTGTAAATGAATATCATGTCCATCTCCTCCACCCTCAATTACTCATCGCATAACCAAGCCATCCGCCTTTAGTCCTTTTCATCTTTCTTCTTGTCAAGCCCTTTAACCTGTCCCCCTCACCTACTCATCCCACCAATCATTTTAATTAATCTCTGAATTTCTTTGAAACTAATAGTTTGTGGAATGGAGGAAAATGAGTAGGTTAGAAAGACAAGATTGGGAATGATGGAGGTGGGGCCAAGTTAGGAGCCTTTGCAAGACCTGTTGGGTTACCTCTGGGGCAGGACGGTAACACTTAGCTATAAATGCAGAAAAAAAATGAAGAACTAAGGGAGGAACCACTAAAAACCTTTTCCATTTTTTAAGAATGTTCCTTGAACAGATAAACCCCTGCTAGTTTATGTGCAGCAACACATGAATGAAAGATTTGATATGATCATCTCTTTATCCAGTTTTCTCACTATTACTTTTCCCATTCCTGGGTAGCTTTATAGAGGATTTCAGTGGTCACTGAAAATGCTCAGAAATACAATTTCAAACAAGTAATAAACTGTATATTTTTTTTATTCAAACTGTATGTATTTTATTATTTTTGATCAAACCCCTGAGCAAATAGAAGCTAACTGCAGTGTCTAGAAATAAGGAACTCCGGGGCCTTGCTCCCCATGCTCTTTAGGACATTACAAATTGAAATGTCACACCATTAATGGCTCTGTGTTCATCATTTCTGTTCCATAGCGTAACTGCTGCTCTGAGAAATAGGGAATTGGACAAAATTCCCATCCTGTGGAGCTTACAATCAGAAAAATCCTCTACGCACAAAGCAGGCTGACAGAATAGCAGCTGATCTGCAGTGGGAACCCCAGGAGTGCAGGTAAGCAGTCAAGGAGGCACTGGAGGATGGGTGGCATATGGGCAGCAGACGGCTGCACCCAGTGTTGCGAGATGGCATCATGAGAACATTACTCCCACAAATAGAAGCTGCTCATGCTGAGTGGTGGGGAGGCAGATGAACCCCTCTGAAAGGATATTTACTGTGTTTGGGAATGAGGATCTCACTGGAAGCCTGCATTTGTTCTGATGTTGCTGGGCTGTGGTTTCACTGGAGAACCGAAATTTGCTTTCTGGCATTTTGATGGTCCAATAAGCACATATTAAAGTCAGTAGTGGCAACAAAATGCATTGATTTACGTTTGCCAATTGGGACTGAAAGGCTCAGAATAACTAGCTTTGACCCTTCAGAGCCCTTGGTGAATAGCTCAGTTATGGTGAGGGTCTCAGAATGGATACAAAATGCTTGGATTTTTAATTAATAAACAGTATGGCATCCTGTCAAAGTTAACACCTCACTCTGTCTTAGCAGCTGTTGGAGCAGTAGGCTCCTGGCAACCTGGAATAAAGCAGTGTTTGCAACAGGAGAAGGAAAGGAAGCAAGTCTGTGTGAGACCAAAAAAGCACAGTAGATTTTAGGGATTTCCAGTGAGGAATCATGCTTTTCTTCTCTGTGTTGTGGGTTCCGGCTTGGACCTGGAGAGTGGGTTTTTGTTATTGAATGTCACCAGTGGCTGGTGGCTGACAGACGTAAGGACTCCTGTCTGAATTAGAGTAATGTTTCTGACAGGAGTAGCAATAAACAGAGAAAGCATTGCCCAGTGAAAGTAGGTTCTGCAGGTTGTTCCTTCCCAGGGATTATAGTGGTGGAGCCTGTGGGGAAGTTTACAGAATGCCTGCTCATGGAGTTCAAATGGAAGCATTCACTCTGGATGACAATCATTTGTGGTGGAGTCATGGTGTGGGAGCACTTGGGGTTGCCAAATAGGCAAGGAAGTCATTGCAAGGAGGAAAGGGCATGGCCTGTGTGGGACAATACCTGAAAACGCAAGCAAAGACTTGAGTTTGGGAGAAGATGCTACTAAAGAGCTACTCTTAATCCCATCTGATTCATAATAAACCTGATCTCTGATTGCAGCTGATATATCATGCAGCAACTGTGTGGCGGCTCCCCACTGGTTAGGGCAGCCCTGTCCCCTCACAGGGTGGGAATGTCCTGGTCTTGTCCACAGCAGCCCCTTAAGACTTCCACAGGAGAACCACCAGGATACTCACACCCCTCAAAATTGCCATTCTTTCCTCTTTTCTTTGTTAAGAATAGTGTACAGTTGCCAAAACGGCAGTGTCTATATGTGCCCTTGTTTCAGAAGGGAGCAGAGGTAGATAATTTAGTGTGGAATCAGTATTGACCCCTACCTGAGATCCTGGTTTTCCACAGTGGGTACAGGAACACTGTTCACATGTGTGCTGGAGGAAGTGCAGTGCATTTGGCCGATGCATTGGTCAGCTCACAGGGCTGTTTACACAGTCTGCTGAGGACATATGAAACGTATAAAAAAAGCCATAACATTTGAATACATTAGAAAAAAAAGTTCATGAGATCAAAGGACATTTTTGGATAAAAGGACAATAATAAAGCAAAGGCCTAAGGCCTCAATGGCTGCTAATAGAAATTCAGGGTTAATTTGAATTTTGCTTTAGTTTTTTTTGTTGTTGTTTTTAGAGAGCACAACTAGAAAGACATTCCAAAAATGGCTGTGTGGTATTTAGGGGTCTGGGTACCAGCTGCAGCATGTACATGTTTGCAGAGGCTTCTGTTCAGCTAAGCATGGGCTGTGGACTCAGGTAAGTCATGTGAGAGAGGTTAAGCACGTGTGTTGTAAGAGCTAATGGTACAATGTTGCCTTGTTCCCTCTAAGCATGTTTTGTGCTGATGTTTTCCAGTTGCTGCGTTCCTTACAGTCAGAATAGGAAAAGGTGTGTGGCTGGCAAAACTGCAAGCCCAGACAGAGCAGTTCTGGGTGTGGATGCTTCCAGCCTATTGCCAGGTGCTTCAAATAGGCATTTATGTCAAATATCTGAGGTCAAGCCAATGATAGCCAATTCCAGCCCTACGTTATTACATAAATATTAATAAGAACATGGGTGTATTTCACATTTCTGTATTGTCTGTGAAGCACTTACCTAACCCTGTAGCAGTAATGGTGGGGAATATTTATCCTTTCAAGAAAACCAAGAGAATTTACAAAGTGAAACAAAAATTTGTTCACTTTTTAATATAACCTCGTGAGTTTAATGAGAAGTCATCTTATTTTCTGTGTACTAATTGAGAAATACAGGAGAACAGAATAAACTGAAATGGAATAGGACTGCAGTTTAACAGAATCCTAGAATGGTTTGCGTTGGAAGGGACCTTAAAGCTCATCCAGTTCCAACCCGCTGCCACAGGCAGGGACATCTACTAGAGCAGATTGCTCCAAGCCCCATCCATCCTGGTCTTGAGCACTGCCAGGGATGGGGCAGACACAGCTTCTCTGGGCACCCTGTGTCAGCACCTCAGCACCCTCACAGGGAGGAACTTCTTCTTGATGTCTAATCTGCATTTTCCCTATATTAGGTTAAAGCTGTCCCCCCTTATCTTGTCACTGCATGTCCTCATAAAAAGGCCCTTTTCAGATTCCTCAGAGGCCTCTTGTAGTCTTCTTCGGTTTAGCCTATCTGCTGCATGACCTTCAATCACTTTCTTTATCTCTGTGGCTTGGTTTCACTGCCTATAAAATGGGCATAATGGGACTGAACTTCTAGTAAATTGTGCAGATCATGGGGAATGAATGCTGTACAAGTGGTATAGAAAGGACTATTTTTGTTTTTAAAAATGCATTAAGGAAAAAAGGTACAGAAAAGGAATGAAATCTTCTGGAAGAAGATCTAGGATTATCTTATTGGCATAAAATATTTGTTACTGGCCCCATTTGCTTTTAGGAGATCAACCACTGACATTTTTATTGGTTCATCAGCCTTATAATGCATTTTGAAGCTGACCCAGAGCAGCCGTGTCATGTTGGCTTCCCAGAAGGGGGAAGCTGAGGCACAGCAACCAGCGCTTCTCCAGATCTCTAAACCTCCAAGAAGAAGTCTTGGAATTAGTCCAGAACTTCAACAAGAAGATGACCACATAAAACACAGGAGGAGTTCTGCATTACACATCCTATGGGGAAGAGGGTTGGTGCCACAGAGTGGGCAGAACTCATCGTGGGGAGGTGAAGCTACAGCCCCCTTGGATGCTTCCACCC
Organism: Forpus xanthops; assembly: GCA_032466535.1. NCBI lineage: Eukaryota > Metazoa > Chordata > Aves > Psittaciformes > Psittacidae > Forpus > Forpus xanthops. Next base: position 7,439 of record JASSUY010006129.1, on the reverse strand, counting down.
AGTACACTGACACCTAAGCTTTCTTTCCTGTCATTACACATAGGTTAGGTTTGAAAGTGCTATGCATAGAGCAAGCATTTCCGAGGAAACCTGGTGAGTGCGCAACTCCCGGAGCCGTGGGCTCCCCGAATGTCTTGGGCCGGTCCTGTCGCCAAGAGCCTGTCAGTCAGTCCTGCCCTCTTCCGGCTCCCACGCTGTCCCCTCCCTTGCTCTGACACAGCCGTGAGGTGAAGTGTGTTGGGAAATACATCCCGTCCTAATCTAGCCGAGAAAAAAAAATCCGAATGGCTGGGGAGGGAGGCATTTGCTTCTTTTCAGGGTGTCCTGGATTCAAGTCCTTGTGTAACCACCGTGTTAGTACAATTCACTGCTCCCCGGGAAAGCCAAGAGCTTCGGTAGTTTGTCCCAACAGCTTCCGGCAGAAAGAGGGTTGTGCTGCAGCTGGGAACTCAATCAGTCGAGTTTCAAAACATCCATACATGGTCCTTCCAGTCCTTAATACACCTTTACAATAGTCCGTGGTGCTTCCCGAGCCTTGTCAACAGTGCAGTCGAACAAAGGCTGGTCTCAGGACTTCGTGTTGTGTAAATAAACCTTGTGCCTAGCAGGGTGTCACTGAGTTAATGTAAAGCCTGGAGAGGGGAGGGCGTGGGAGCAGCATGCCGGTGCTCACATTCTGTTTTCTGCCTTGGATTGCAACAGGATTGCAACAGCCCAGCCTAGCTGAGCTGCTGCACGTACCCTAACCATGTCTCTGCACTTGAATTTGATAGGGGTGCTGATAGAACAAAACATCTTTCTGGGGAATGGGAATGGACAGCAACGTTTGCTTTTGAGGGAATGCCGAATAAACAATAGCAGTTTTCTTCTTCGAGTGCTGATGCTTTCCAGGTGGCCCAGCAGGCAGCTGAACAAAGGAAATGTATGTGGCAGCATCCACTCAAGGGTTAAAGTTTTAGGGTAAGGAAAGGGAATGTTGAAAATCCCATGAACTTTGATACTTATGCTTATACCTTTGTGGTAGCTGTGCCCCTTTTTTACTTCCCACAGATCAGTAATCAGAGGACAATTGACAGGAATAACCCCCCCTCTGATAAAAATACCCAACTGTTTCTGAAGCAAAGAGCATTTCATATGCAAAGCTGTCTGGTGAAGTACATGCTCAGGGTGCTTTTTCAAGCATCTGGGAGTTTTGCAAAGAGCAAGCTACCTTTTAGCAAGTACTTTTCTGTTAGTTTCAAACCACTTTGTTGCTTTCCTTCTTGAATGATTTTTCCCACAAAAGGTGATATAAACCATGAGAAAAGCCTCGTTAAGAGTTTACTGCTCCCCCTACTCCTTTCTTCCCTCCCTCCTTCCTCCCGCAAACACTGGGAGCACTTAAAAGCATTTTAGTGTCCTGGAGATTGAAAACAGTGTCTATAACTTGTATTTGTCCTCTACTAGCTCTGACTTTCACCACCTTGTCCTCCCCTTTACCGGGAGGACACGTGTAAGCACTCCCTCTGATGTTGTTTATGCCCTCCTTGTCAGGTTCAATAAGCGGTTTCTTAGCAGGGCACCTTCCCACGTGAAGGTAATATTTCCAGTCTTTGCCTTAGCTCCTGCTTCCTCCACGTGTAGTGTCTGGGTGGAGCACAGCAGAGAACAGAAATATCAGTATCTATCTTAGCTGATAGATGGGAATTACCTCTACAACCTCATGAATTTACTGTCAACTTGGGTGTAGGGCAGCTGTTTACAGGGTATTTTAGAGGTGTTCAATTATGTGAGTTTTATACAGTGCCTATTTTAACTTTAGGCATTTTATTAGTAGTGGATCTGGAGACTTTTAGACCTGCAGTACACTGATGTATCTGTTTGGTAACACTGAAAAGAATGTGGTAATCTGGTTGAGGATTCTCTCGTAAAGAGGCATAAATCAAGATAAAAGGTAAATGTGAATTATTGTTCCTAAACCAAAGAAAAATTGTCAAGCAACTGTATAGAAATTCTACTATTCTAGTTTTGTATCACAGGTATTAAATCACAGTGCTGGAGTCTCAGGTCTGGTGAAGTGAATGGCAAACCCACTCTCAGCTTGTAGCACTGAGGATTTCCCCTTCCTGAATGGGTCTAGATAAGTAAAATTTCCCAGAGTAGCAAAACACGCTATAGAAGATTTTCAGCTTTGAAGTAGAAGAGATACTTTCATTTTCAGTATCTCCATTAGAGCTGTTTTTTTTTTTTTATACGAGCAGGAGTGTGAACTCTTGTGTCTGAGCCAAAATTCCAACCTAAGCAGAATGTACTCGTCTAAATTTCCCTTTTGGTTTCATTTGGATAAGGTATTCCTCGGTGTAGTGTTGCTGTGTACTGTTACAGCAGTTGCTGTGTTGGGAGCTTGAAAGAGGTTACATAAAAACGAGCCCATTAAAAACTCAGAGAACCCCCTGAGAGCAAACTATTAGAGAAAACACATCAAAGAGGCTCAGCGAGAGTCCTAAAAGGAAAAATACTGATTATATTTGTTTTGATTTTGTCTTACATGAAGTAAAAAGATGTGTGGTGTGTCCTGGGTCGCCACCCTAAGGGGTGTGTGCTTAAAGACAACAGAATCAGGCTCCGAGGCTTCCATGTGGTTTATTTTGGTTGTGGAGCTGGAAAGATAAGATATAATTGTACCATATACATAGTGGTGTTATCAATCTGATAGATTGCGCTTCCCATCCACCTCTGGGCACCTTTCCTAACCTCTGCCTGCTAATCTGCTCCTAGCAGGATCATTCTGAGCTTTCTGACCTTTCAAGAAACTTTCAACTATGGTTTTTAAAACAGGCACAGCAATGTTTTTCTTTCTTCCAATGCGCAGTTCCTCTCTCTGGTGAAAGCGGAGGTGGGAGATGGGGAACATTGATTTCTGGAGCTGGAGTGCATGTTGAGGTTCAATAAATTGGGAATGGTAGGGTGAATTGCATTCTGAGTCTGGGAGTGAGACATATATTGATAGTCCTGTTGTTCACACTCCGCCAGCTTCTCATACTGTTATTGCAGAACAGTGTTACATTAGTATTTTAAAGTTCATTAGACTTGGTCTGCCCTGGGAACCATGTTAGAAAAGGTTTGAACTAATAAAATATGCAAAATGTGGGTTTAGGGCTTTCCTTTAATGTGGAAAGGGGAAGAGAAGTTTAGTCAGTTACAGCAAATCCAGTAAGAGAGCTGTTTACTTAACACTCTCACAGTTACATTTCTTTTAATGTGCCTTTTCAGAGCTTTTCAGATGGGGTCAGTTCATGTGGAGCAGCATTTAAATAGCACTTTCTACTGATGCATGTTTTTCACTTGTTTCTCTGACTTCAGGAGTTACAGACATTTTCTTTCTGGTGTAGTAGATCCCCAAAAGCTAAAATAGAAAGGAAAATAGAAGCATAGAATAGTTTGGGCTTGAAGGTTCTTTCAAAGCTCATCTAGTCCAACCTCGCTGCAGTGAGCAGGGACATATTCGACCAGATCCTTGGAGGAATATAAAACCCAATCCCTATAGACTTAGAATTTAGGTGTGAGGGTTGCATCTGAGTTTGTTTTCCCATGAATATATGTATTATATATAAATTGATGTGGCATTGACAATGTTACAGACTCTTGTTTGGTAAGGCTTTGTGTGTCTTCTGTGCTTGAGTAATGGAGCACTACCTGTATGAAGACAGGCAGAGAAAGTTGAGGCTGTTCAGCCTGGAGAAGAGAAGCTTCATGGTGACCTCAGAGCAGCTGGGCCTACAAGGATGCTTGAGAAGGGACTCTTCCTCAGGGACTGTAGTGATAGGGCATAAAAAAGGCAAGTCTATGAATATACTCTGTGCCAGGCAGGTGAGACATTGCCTCTGCTGGTTATGCTTATTGGCTTTGAACTTTTTAGAGTTTTCCTGAGTTTGGGTCCAAGCTGCTGAAGGAATTGTCTTGGACTTCATGCTTTTGCATAGAAACAAGAGGTTGCTTAAAACAAATGTCCTAGGTGAAAAATCTTTGCATTTTCCTTATGTCCTGCTGCCAGCCTGACTTGGTGACACACTGTAAAATCCACCTCTTCACTCATCTGGGACTCTGGAGAGCAGTAAATGAATGTTGCAGACATGAGGAACAGAATAGACAACAATTCCCTTCAGACCTTAAAGGCTAAGAGGATATGATTCTATGGTATTTTCTATGTCTGGGATTTTTTGCTCTTGTGCATTAGGTAGGTTGATGTTCTCTTCAGATCAGAAGTCTATTTTATTTTCCCTTCTTAAAAGAAATATAAAGAAGTCACTCTGTTTATCTTAACAGTGAACCTGTGTTCATTTAGGTTTGATCTGATCCTTACAAAACATCAGATCTGTTTGCAAAGCTAATAGCAGATTAATGACAAGAGCAACAGAGGCAAATAGCTTTTATATATATGTTATTATATTATTATTTATTTTTTCTCCTTAATATCAAAGCTAAAAATATGATCTTGATTTATAATCCAGGATTACTGAATCGTAAAGCTGTATAATGATACATCTAAAGCTTAGCACAGTTTATAAATCCACAAAACATATAACTCAGTATTTACTTGTGCTGAATCTTTCAACCCCCTGCATACTCTGTCCTACCTTTATTACTCAGGGTACTAATGCTGCGTTAAAGTAAGCAGCAACCAGCTGCAGTTATCTTCATTTTATTCTCCCAAGTCACAGTGAGAGGCTGGAACAAAAGCCATTGTCTGTGGCAAACCTTCTCAAGTCTTTTAAGGGCATCCATCTGGATAGACATTGAGGTTATAGAAGGGCTGATGCTGTAAATATTCATTCCACTAATGGTCTCATTGATTTCTATTTACACACTTTGCAGGTTGAGAGTCTCAGTTTGAGTAAGAATTGCAGCATATATGCTGGATGCAGGAATTGCAGGCGGATGTTAAACTAAAACAAGCTTTCTGTATGTGTCTTTGAGATGCTTAATCAAAGCAGAGGCACAGGAGTAGACTGTTCAGTCTCAGCAAAGCAGATGAGAAACACTATTAAACCCCAGGTGTTTAAGTTTGAAAATGTTGCTCCAAATCACATTATTATAAGTAGTAGGGAAATGTCAGGACTTACTGAGATGAAACAAAGACCTGCTTAGAATCTTGTGACTTCAGCTCATAAATGGATTTCATCACTCATTACAGCTGCATAAACAAATGCATGTGGTACATATGCGTGTTTTGCTTTGGGAAGTTGTTGTTTTTAAAATCCCCTCAGAGGGTTTTTTTCATTGCTCCTAATGAGCCAGCATTCCCTATTTCTGGAGCAATGCCTTGTGTACCTGAGAAGCACAGTCAGTGCTTTTAGGGGAATAGCTTGCCTGCCTTTCTCTCTCTCTGGCTGCTGCACTGCTTTGGCAAGCAAATTATTTGCAAGGAGAAGTTTACAGTATGAAACCTGGTGTCAAAACTTGTATTCCTTTTATGAAATTGCTACCTTAGTGCTCATTTGGAGCTATAGACATATAATCCCAGCCCCATCAGCAGCTGGAGAAGGTCCTACACAATGTCAGAGCTCATACTGGACAACTTTGTCATGTACTTAGGTATTTTTCAGTTGTTTAATGTAATTTTTCATGTTGTCTGTGGCCTCTTTTCTCCTGATGGGCCTTTCACAAGGAATCCTTCAAACAAATGCCCTGTGATTATGCATGGATAATTACTACTTCCCCATGTTTTCTTGCCAATATGTTGCAAGTGGGATGTGGCAAGATTAACCAAAGTTTTGGTCTTCCTGCTGCAATTACTACCTGAAGGCACCAACGATGGCAGCAGTATGTGATGTGGAGCAGCCACGTGTCTGGGTTTAAAACCAGTACAGATCAAAACCATCCAGCAATTCTCCTATCTCCAGGTTAAAAGTTGCTGTTTTCAGTTAAACCTGTGCTATTCAGCATCTTCAGGCAGGCTGTCAGCAGAGTTTAGCCTCAGGAAACAAAGGTGGCATAATGTATGGGTCATTCTTTGAGTTTCAGTATGTCATTTCATATTCAGAAATGGGATATTGTGTTAGTCCTGGATGGACAGTGTCTCATTTTAATGTTACACTGTAAATGACTTCTTTTTAACCATATCTAAAGGATTAATTTTCATTTTCCAAGGAAGAATATTCTGAGACATTTCCTTTTTGTTGCGATTTTCCAAGAAAGATTTTAAAATAAAATCTTAAGATGGATATTGTTGGGGAAAAGAAGTTCTTTTTTCCTCAGGGCCTTCTCTTCTGAAATCTATAGTAAGGAAAGTATGAAGAGCAACAGCATGGGGCAGTTCACAGTCAGGGCTGCTTACGCATGTCTCCTATATAGATGGATTTGGCCTGAGGTGGTTTAGGTTGTTTTGCTCCCTAAAAAATAAAACAGGAAATAAAAAGAAATGTAACTTAACCAGAATGAAACTAAAATGGTTTTGCTTTTCTCTCGAGCAGCCTTAAGTTTGAGGCAACTGGGGAGGAGCCCTGATCACATGCGCTCCTAAAGCTTGCTTAAACAGATTGAGGCTTTGAGTCCTGCTCCTCTTGTTAAAGTCATTGGAAAATCCAGTTGCTCATCACCTCTGAAACCTGTCCTCTCCTATAGGAACCTCAAAGATGCCTGACATTAGAGACTTGTGTTCCAAGACTTTGCCTTGAGTGCCTTAAAATGTCACGTTACAATCCAGCACGGTTCACCCACAAACCATCTGGCTTTTCAGATCTGAAAATGATCTTTCAGCTCGGTCAACTCCTCTGCTTCCAAATAAGGCCTATTGGAAATGCTGGGGGACTGGAAGGCTGTGCTGAGCAGGAGGGTGGCTGTGGCCATGGGGTCCTGCTGGCTGGTGTTGGACCAAGCCTTGTGGAGAGCCCTGCCTCACCTTAAGTCTCTGTGCAGCTCCTGGGTCTGGGCTGGGGAATACCTGGCTTTCTCCATGTAAGGCCAGCGAGCTGTTGCGGGAGCCCCGCTCCTGCCGTGGCGCTTCCCGGCTCCGCTCAGTCGCAGTCCTAAAAAGGCAGTTCCTTGCTCCTGCTTCCCACAGCAGAGCTCCCTGGGGAGGGCAGCACTCCCCAGGCAGGCGTTTTGCTTACAAGGAGGGCCCATGCTTATGGGTTTTGCTGTTGCTTCTCAAGGAAGCTGTTGCATTTACAAGCAGCCCTGGGGTTATCATCTCCTTCTTCAGTGAATAAGCAGTCCACAGTGAAACGTCTAATGTCCGTGAGCCTCTCCACACGAGCATGTTTCTGCAGTTCTATAGATCCCTATAGGATCCCACATACGAAAAGAGGTGCATGGTGTGAAGCAGTGCAGAGTCATAGTCTTGAAATCATAGTCTGTTATGGTTTTATAATAGAAAGTACTCAGCAGCAATATGAGCTCAAAGCAATTCCTGTCCTTTTTCCTCTGGCTGTCATTTCTGCACTGATATTTCGCTTGTG
>JASSUY010006128.1:0-19936 GCA_032466535.1 Forpus xanthops | reverse complement strand
CAGGGAAGTTGTGAATGCTCCATCGCTGGCAGTGTTCAAGGCCGGGTTGGACATAGCCTTGGGTGACATAGTTTAGTTGGAGGTGTCCCTGCCCCTCACAGGGGTGTTGGAACTAGGTGATCTTAAAGTCCTTTCTAACCCTAATTATTCTATGATTCTATGATTGATTCTATGATTCCATGATGGTGGAGAAATCTTAGCCTGTTTATTTATTCCTAGCTTAGTAGTTGTTTGGGCTCAGCAATTTAAAAAATACTTTAAAAGTTACATTCTCACAGAAAGAACTTATCTAACATGGCCATCATCACTGCAGTGACTGAATGCTTCATAAGCATAAATGGACTATATTTTCACAATAGGAGGAACCTGAGCTAAGAAAGCTTTCAACCCTCCTAAATAGATGGGAAAGAGGGTGGGATGAAGTGCCTTGCTTGTTTTTTTCAGTTACCTGTTGCTGAGAAGCCAGTTTTTCCTTTCTTTATCGATAAAGGGGTGTGCTTTTTCATAAATGTCAGGAAAGTCTTTCCTTTCTAGTATAGTGGGATAAGCTATGACAGGCCATCAGGAACACGGAATACAGCCATCAGCTCATCATGATTGCTTTGAAAAGTGAATACTAAGCCTGGTGACAGTATGGGCTGTAAAATACCTGGCCTTTAAGGCTCAGATTGAAACTGGGAATGTTCCAGTTTAAGCAGGTTTAGTGTTATAATTAAGTAGTGAACAGGAGCTAAGGCAAAAGAAACGTAGCTTGTGCTCTTTCTTCCCTCCCAGAAGCATTTACTGGCCAATATTTTTCTTCTAATATTTTTTTTAATCTACCCATTATATTGCAAACATTCCTTAGACTCTACATCAGAAACCTTACCTGGTCATTTTGCAACCACCATCGTAAACATGAGTGAGGCGTTCTGTCCTCGCCACGGTGAAGTGCACAGAGCCCAGATGCATGTCCTAGATACTTTTAATCGAAATAGTGTAGGTGTTGCACCCAAAGAGACATCTACAGAAATAAAACGGCCCAAGTGGAATGTGTTCTGTGTGCTACTGAAATCGTCACTGAGCTCCTTTTATCTTTCAAAGCAAAGAATCTGGCCAACAGCCTTCGTGTTTCATAAGGGACTGTAGTGAGAGGACATAGGATTATAGGTTTGAACTAAAACAGAGGAAGTTGAGGCTGGATATAAGGAAGAAGTTCTTTACTGTGAGCATGATGAGTCACTGGAATGGGTTGCCCAAAGAAATGGTAAATGCTCCATCCCTGGCAGTGTTCAAGGCCTGGCTGGACAAAGTCTTGACCAATATGATCTAGAGTGAGGTGTCCCTCCCCATGGCAGGGGGGTTGGAACTAGATTATCTCAATGTCCTTTCCAACCCTGACTATTCTATGTTTACATGTTACCATTTTAAACAAGCCACCATGAGAGGCGGATCATTTTTTAGAGTTTTTCCTTATGGACAGTGGGCTAACAGTATTTAAGTGTGCAACCAGTTAAGTACTGTAATGCACACATAATTGTGCATTTAATGTAAAAAATGTGACTACTCACCTCCAAATAGTTGTAATTAAGCACTTCTCCATTTTTTTCCCCAAAGTTCTGAAGTATACTAATATATATCCAAAATGTATTACAAGTGGGTTATACATGTTTCCATTATGCTAACAAATACTCGATTTCGTTAGGCCTCTCTTTTCAACTTTTCTCTTCATAGCAGTTCCTATGGATAAAAAACCTCTGTTTTCCAACCTGTCTGTAACCGTGGCTTTAATTTTTTGTTTCCTTTGCTAATGAAAAGAAAAATCAATTTTATCAAGCTACTGGTGAAGTACAGAGAACATTTACTGTAATTAGGACACTGCATTGCAGAAGTGATCTAAAGAATTCTGTTAAATGTCACTGCTCTTAGAAAGAAACTGCAGAAGTTGAAATGGAATTTTGAAAAGGAAAGTTGAGTAATTTACTTCACAGTTCAGTCATATTCACTGATGTACTCATGACTGAGTTTTAATTTAACAAGTTGTCTTTTATTTCTGTAGTAAAAGATTAGGAGAAATCTTTGATATAAACCAGCTAATCCTACACTTGCCTTCTCTTTGTTTAGCAGCTTTTACCCCACCCTCTAATACTTCCAGCAGTTGGTACAATGCGGGTAATGATGAGGCACATGATGGCAAATACCTTAATGTTCTCTTTTCCTATTGATTTCATATATCAAATTCTTCAAAACACAACAGAATAAACCCACTGCTGATTAGAATCTAATTCTCAATCCCTTCCAAGTTAATTTTAAGGAATATAAATTTCCTTCAGAAAAAGTCCATTCCTTTGATCTAATTTATATGGATGTAGCCTGTATCATAAATTCATTGGAACTACATGCCTGTCTTCTTGGACATAAGAACTGCCACTGATTGGATTGCAAGATTGGAGTCTAAATAAGAACTATTGTATTCTGCAGAGAGGAAGTAGTATAAGATGGATCTGCTCGTGATCTGTACCATTTGGGAATTAATCTTGCAATCAAGCTGAATAAAGGATGAGCTCTGAAACACCTTTCTTATATCTGACACACATTACACTAACCTACATTTCTAAAACTAGGCAGCTCCTTCAGCGAAGAGTAGTCATTTTTCAATTGCTATGAATTGGCAAATACACAGTGGTAAAGGTTTGGCCTTGGCTTCTTTCCTTGCTTCAGAACTGGCGAGAACAAACTTGACCAGCACTCAAGGCAGAAATGATTACATACCTCATGGAATCCTTCAGATAAATTTTATTCTGCTTACTTGTTCATGATGCTTGCTCTAGGCTTATTTGAATCCCTCACAACTTGGCTGTATGCATGAAACCCCTCATTCTTCAGGGGAATTCAACTTTCTGTTCTTTCTTTCCTCCCTGAGTAAGATTATATACTCATGTTAGCACATCTGTGTAGCCACATAAGAGCCCCTGAGCAATATACAATGTGAGGGTGGTGATTTTGTTGAAAGTATTTTATATTTTCATCCCTTATAGAAACATTTCGTTAGATGCTGAGCTGTCTGTATTTTATAACAAAAATCAAATGCAGGTTGGGTTGTGGAGGAACTTATCCCTATAGAGTACAATACTGAATATATCAACTGTATCTCTCCTCAGTATGTGCAGAATTTTGAAAGAAAAGGATAAAGCAGTTCTTCAAAGTTCAGATCTTTAAATCAATAAATTTTCATCTGCCTCCATCTGCCCTCCCCCACCTGCTCTCTAATGATCTCTAAATATCTTTAGATAGAGAAATCCATTGTAGTATTTTGGACTGACCTGATTTGAGGGTAAAGTATACTCTGCAGAAGAAACAGGAAAAGAAAATGAAAAGAACACAAAGGCAAACATTCAGGGGTGATCAAACATGCCATATTTGTGCTCAGGATGTCAGGGTGAAATAGATTATGGAAGCATTAAGATCTGCCAAATGAAAGGAAAGTGCTTTTGATAGTTAAACATTGAAACTTTATCGAAAAGGGGTTGGGGCCATAATGAAAACAACATCTGGCTGTGATTGCTAAAACTTGATTGCAAGAGGGGAAAACCGAATGATGTTATCTCACACTGATTGACATAAAAAAAACTTGAAAAAATGGACATTAAAAAGGAAAGCTAGACAGATGTAGCAAAGCAACAGCTGCTGGAGAGGGACAAGTTTTCCCTGGGGACACATTGCCAAGGAAAAATAAGAGCCTTATTCTGATTGCCTGCTGCTACAAATCAGCATTAGCTCCACTAAAGTCAAACTAGTAGTACCAGTGCAAAACTGGCATAAGATCAGAATCAGGTATTCAAAGCAGAGCAAAGTGGTAGAATATGGCAAATTTCTATCAAGAATCTAATTAGTTTGCCATTATTATCACTGAGTTTGTAACCAATTTACTTTTTGTGATTGATGGTGATACTCAAATATTGGCAGCATGGTCAGCTATCCCAGCAGTTGAAATACCCAGAGGACAATTCTAGCATACAAAGCAGATAAAAAGGTAGGCACAGATTCCTCCTGTTGTGGAGTACCTTGGTGAGAGAAAAGTGGTGCTTAGCTATTCTTGGAGATGTTTGAGGGGAAAATGGGAGCAGTAGAAAGATGACTCAAATCTGCTGTGTGCCTTGTTTTGTTGAAAGCTCCTCAGCAATAGTTTCTGTTGATGGATGGTTTGTGTTCCCCAAACCAGGACTGCCTGGCTTTGAGATAAACCCAGACCCCTAACTCTTGAGTGCTCTCCAAGCTCTGCAGCCCAGCAATGCTCATACCTCCAGGTTGGAGGTGCACAGGTTCATGGCAGAGCCATCAGTCAGGTTCTGGGTGTGCTGCTTGGACTAGAAAACAGCCAAACCAGCTCCCTGATACTATTGGCAGCTTTAGAACTCATGCTAATATCTGCTTTGCTGATCTGCCCCCCAGTGTGAGGAGCTCCTGATGTGTATGAGATTAATCCCCACCTGAGTTAAAAATAAACAAGTAAATAAAGCCTGCAATCAAGAAAAAGTGCTTTCCAGACAGGCTTCCATATTGTTCTTCTAAACAATTCTTCCATTTTATAGGCAGCTTGTATTTTTCACTCTAAACTGTGACAGTCTGTTAAGGGAGTGTCGTGGTTTAAGCCTCTCAAGCAGTTCTTTCACTGGGATGGGGAGGAGAATCAAAAGAATGCAACTCCCATAGGCTGAGGTAAGAGCAGTTTAGTAACTAAGGTATAATACATATCACTGCTGCTACCACCAATAATAACGACAAGAGAAATACAAAGGAAAAGAATACAATCACTCACCACTGATACCCAGCCCGACCAAGCAGGGCACCCCGACCCCTTCTGGGTCTCTGCTCTCCTTTTTTACATCGTGGGCATGACGTTCTGTGGTATGGAATACATCTTTGGTCAGTTTGGGTCAGATGTTCTGTCTCTTCTTCCCCCTGGCCTCCTCCTGGCACCCCCTCCTCCCTGGCAGAGCATGAGGCTCAGAAAGTCCTTGAGCAGCCTAAACATTCTAAGCCGTAGCTGGAAACACTGGTGTTACCAGCCCTGTTCCCAAGCCGAAAGTCAAAAACACTGCACTGCATCAGCTACTAAGGAGGAGAAAAATGACTGCTACTGCTGAACCCATGACAGGGAGGGCTTAACTTGCTCTGAAGTGTATGAGTGTGGGCCCTGGCGTTCTGGTGAATGATTCCTTATCCTCTACATCATGGAAAAACACTGGCTCCAAGGCAAAGAATTAGGAGTGTGAGCAGACTTACAATGCTGTGGTAGGGAGAGAGTAGTATGAAAGAATTAGGAAGGGAAAAAGTACAGGAAAATCAAAATGGCTTTCCAAATTAATCTTTTAAGAGGCTGTTGGTAATGAGAATGTTTTTAAATGGTGTTTTGGTTTTGTGTGATGCAAAAAAATAAGAGTATGATCATACTGCTGGTGCAGTTCAAAGAGGGCAGGAAGGAAAATGGTTGGGAAAAGTTTGATATTTAGAGGAGAATTTGCATGGTGTGCATTACACAGATGTCTTGTGTTGTGAAATCCGAGATCAGGAACACACACACATATGCCAGTTCAGAGCAATTTATTGTGTCTTCTCTCCCACTTGCTGGAAAACCATAAGGACACTAGAGTGACGAGCCCTCCAGCATGACTGCAGAAAGTCAGCTGCCCAAGCAGTGACACTGCACTATTAGCATTGTCCCACAAATGCAGGGTTGTTCAACTTTATGTGCTCTCAGAGAAAACACAAGATTAAATAAGTCTCACCACTGCTAACTGTTGGCTAACAAGAAATGATGAATGCTCTACCTCATTTTCTCATCAGGAAGTTAAATGCATGCTTCCTTTGCCAACTATATGTACTTTGTGCTTCAGCAAATTTCTTTAAGCTGACAGGAATAGAAATTATGTCTCATCAATCGGGCTTTCATCCTGTTTCATCAAACTTCTTAAGCTTTTTTATCCCTGGCTTTCTGATTTGTTTCTGAATCTTCTGTCTCTCCTCATAGACCTCTTCCAAAGAATGTGTAATACCATGGTTTCCTTCTACAGAAACTAGATTTATGGAATTTATAGCATAAGGAGATCTGCTTTACAGTGACCATTAGCCCTCGGGTATCAACATCTGCTTTATATACTAAGGAAAAAGAAAATCTATTAACTTTGTACTGTGTGCTATTGTTCAAAGTGTGGTATCAAGATCAAGGGGGTCACCAAGCTCAAAGCTATCACACAGAAGTGCTTTCTTGCTTTACAGACAGAATAATTTCCAAACAGATTATTTGCCCTGGCAAGAAAGAGCAAACGTGTGCACAAATTCTTAATAAAAATTTCTTTCCTGGAAACTAATATTATCCAAGTAGTTTACATGGAAAAGCAATGCCACAAAATTAATCTCCTCCCAGTCTGGACCCATTTGTGCTAACTGATTTTTAAATCTGATTTGTGATACCAGGAGGTGTCAATAATATCTGTAGATCTGGCACTTGAGTTGGTTGTATAATGCAGTCTGTAAGTCTGCCCTTTCTGCTTCTCTGAGCTTGGAGGTTCCCATCTTCAGTGCAATGGTTTATCACCTTCACAGAAATGTGCTGTAATTGGGGTTTTTGCAGGGTGTGGTACCATATGGGAGTCTGTTCTGTTGGTCATCTCAATATATCAAAATGGCTAAGTGTAGGCAGTCCAGTGTGTGCTCTTCCCACCACCTGAGCTGATGCTTAAGTAAATGCCAATCTGGAAATTAGAGGTGCGCTTCCTCTTCATGCCCTTGATATCACACACAACTGCCTGGAATTGGCTAGCATCCAGCTAACTTGAAGTGCAACCAGAACTTCCTGTTTCCATAGATCTACTGTTACATAGTCTTACATTTGTTCCATGATGGAAATAGTCCATTTTAATAGTGATTATTATTCATACAACTATATTTCAAATCTCCATGTTCTTTCTGACATTATATGTTGTCTAATAATTTTTTTTGGCACTTTAACAGTACATCAAAGGTACCCATTTCTGATGAATTTGAATTCATGGCTTACTTGGCTGTCATAGGAATCTGTGGCTCTCTTGAAGCATAATTTCAGTACTTAGTTGTAATTCCAGTTTATTACAGCTGGTGTCAGTCATAAATTCTCTCAGAATTCCATCACAAAGCGAAAAGCTCATCAAATTACTGATTTCCATTCAGTCTGTTCAGTGTTTGCATTTAAAATAGTTTAGAATCTTGTAAATAGGTTCTAAGCAAAAATTCAGCTTCATATCATTGGGCTTGAAACATGGAGATGAGACTTGCAATATCTATTATACATTGTCAGCCCATGTTTGGAAGTAGTTTATCATTTCTTGCTTGTCTTCTGTGTCATATACTTGACATCTCATCCCTTTCAGAATGTCAGCATTTTGCTGTCTGCCTGCAATCACAGGGACTTTTTTCTTTTCATATGAAGGGTATTGTGTCAGATTGCATTTGATATTGCAGATTGTAAGGTTATCATTGGGGAATTTACCTGCATGATGACCTAATTATTATTAAAAAAAAAAAAAAACATTTCTTAAAGCTGACTTTTTGTGGTGAAGGTTGCCCCTTCTATTCCTGAGCAATGTCTAAAAATTTATGGATATATAATGGATCCTTGACCTGGACCGGAGCGTCTTGCTTATATCTAAACATTAATGATACATTGATAATTTATGTATCATGTAAATCTCTACATAATGAAGTGCTTTGGCATTCATCTCATGCAGCTGTATTTGCTTTTTGATGACTAACTAAACTGTCACCTGTATGTAGCATTCCAAGTGCCCTCTATGATTCCAGCCTTATTTGCTTCAAATTTGTGAGACTGTATTTTATATCAGGAATATAATATTACAGAATTTACTGGAAATTCCAGGTTCTGAATACCTAACCCTTCCCAGCTGGAATCCCCGGTGTTTAAGTGTGTGTTTGATGTAAAAAGATGCTACTTTCCCATTGTCATTCAAACAATTTGCTCCCTGTTATTCTACAACTGAATCTGACCCCCAGTTTGCAAGTCCCCTCATTTCCTTCCTTCTCAAATGCAATGATCTGTGACAATAGAAATAATGTTCTACCTTGTTTTGTCTTGCTAACAGCATGTGGTTAGAATCTTGTGCTGCTATTTCAGTAATATTTTTACACTCGTCCCCTACTGTCTTGGCTGGCTGCCGGCACAGTGATTCATGCTTTGTTTGCCTCCAGATATGATTATTGCTTTTCTTTCCTGCATGGGTTATCTGAGTGAATTCTTCACAGGTTAAAATACTGCAGCTCTCAAGTCAAGGACTTGCTTAGACTAATTTTCAGTGAAAATGAGCATAAAAATTCCTGAAGGAACAGAAAACACCTGGACAAAATTTTTATTTCAATAAAATATTAGAAACTAAATTATCTTGGCTTTAAATGATGATGTAAGCTAGTAGAGATTCAAAATATGTAACCTCACCTTTTAAATGCACCCCTGGGGTGCTTTTTCTAGTCAAGGGAAACTTTTCTATGATACTTAGTACATTTAGGAAAAACTCACCCCTCTGTGGTGAAAAGACAGCTTAGAACATTTGTATGAACCTTTGATTTCTTTCTTCTTTCACTTTAAAAATTACTTTACCACCCTCTTTTAAGATATGTTGAACTTCCTTGAAGTTAGAATTTTATATTCCTAATCAGTGCTGCATTCAGAGCACCTAACCTTAAAAATATCCTCTGTTTCAAGTAACACTCCCTTTTCTACCCACCTTCTCCAAGTATCTGCAGACAATAGCTGACCTAAACAAGTTAAGATCAGGCATGTTGGAGATGAACCCAAAAGTAATCAGGCTTTAGTAACCCAAACAAAGGATTTTGAATTTAAGAAACTACTAGTTTTTATCCTTCTATAAAGGCCTCTCCCCTTGCCTCCCCCAGTATACACACTCCTGAGTTTCTTGGTTTTAAATGTGTATTGCCTCAGAATTTGGTATGAATGATATACCAGCATAGTTTTCTGTAGGATGTAACAAGAAAATGCATCATTAGTTTGGAATACATATTATTAACATTCTTCAGAGGAAATGACTTGAATTCAGGCATCTGGAAAATGAAAACATTATGTATTGATCTAGTGTAACTTGCTATGATACTAGTAATTCCCTATTCATTTGCTTTGGTACCAGTGAAAAGTATATTGTATTTAAAACCAGAACTGCTTGTACTACATTTTTTAGAACAGTACTCCAAAACCAGAAATTACTAAAGAGAACCACCACAGCTGTATCTTATTAAGACACATTCTGACTCTGTTGTCTTTAAGTGTACAGTCCACATGCATTCATCTGCAAAGGCATCATCACTCCTGTAGCAACAGCAGAAAGATTACCTGTGTAAACTGATACCAGGTAGTACAAAAATGCCCCACCAGCTACAAGAATTCAGTGATTTCACAGAATAACTGCACCAGTTAGACTGTGAAAATCCCTGATCTGAGGCAAAAAGGACTTTTTAAATTAAATAAATAACTGAAGAAAGCAGTGAAATAGTAATGTGTGTGTCTAGCTTGCAATTCTATCTATTAGCAGCAGAACTGTGTGCTGCTTGTCCTTTAGAATCTGTTCACACTACTTTCAATTACTTGCTGAGAGCTGCTTAGATCCAGCCTCTATGTCATTGTTTGTATTGCACAGAAACATGAATCAAGTCTGTCAGTCTTTTGATGTGTGTGCCAAGCCAACAGTGCAGTCATTGTAAGTACTTATCAAAAACCCCTCCGTATTTTCTACCAGTGAAGACAGAACAATTTTTGCCCCTTTGCTTGTTTTTATCACTCCATGGAAGATACCTTTCAAAGTGACATTTTTTTGTCAGCTGGAAAAAAATAA
This sequence comes from Forpus xanthops, assembly GCA_032466535.1. Lineage (NCBI taxonomy): Eukaryota > Metazoa > Chordata > Aves > Psittaciformes > Psittacidae > Forpus > Forpus xanthops. The sequence continues at coordinate 10,061 of JASSUY010006128.1, read as the reverse complement.
TCTTGTCAGGTGTTGTTCTTAATTATAGATTTTGAGATTTATGGAGTTTGCATTTTATTTTTCACTTCAGGACATAATGTCTCAGAAAGCATAAAGTATTAGAGCTAGCATTGCATTGTTATGTTTTCTTACTTTGGCAGTTACCTTATAAGTTCCTCTTCTTGTACAGAGTCAGATCTAGCAATACCTCTTCCAGAGAGAAGAGGTTTGGACAGGTAGACATTTGCTGAATCCCAAAATACAGTTAAATACAAGCTATCCTAATCTGTTTATGGGAGAAAATTAAGCTGACATTGTCAGTTTAATTTCTTCAAAGGAATAAATGTCCTATTGCCCCAGGGATTCCAGGAAAAGGTATTTCGAGTTTTGGTTATTATGCCAGGCATAATAGTCTCTTTTCTTCTGAATCAGTGTTACGGTCTTATAATAGGAAAAGCAGCAGCGTACAGAAAATAATATAGTAGAACCCCCATACACTTTAATTTACATTCTCTGTAACGGACAATCTCTGAGAAAAGATAAAACTACGGTAAAATTCCAGCACCGGAAATTAGGAGGTCACTGTTTCTGTATCAAATATTGTTAATCTCCAGCTTTCATTAGACACACAGGTTTGGTTCTGGGCTTCTTAAGTTCAAAGCAGTCCTAACTGAATAGTTCATGCCAATGTCATAATTTAAGAACAAATGACCACACAGAGTCTAAGCAGATTCCGATATCAAAACACTTCAACCATAGATATATGGAAGTTTTGGAGTTAAACATATGCCCTGCTCTGTGAAAGAGGTGGCACTGTCCAGGAAGAGTAATCAATGGGTTAGCTTAATCACTCCATCCATGCCACATGTCCTCCTTTACTTATGACCATCCTCTTCCTGGCAGGCATCCCTGGAGATTGAAAAGATGGTTCAAGACCTGTTGCAAGGGCTGTGGGTCCCCCACATTCTCTCCCTGTTGGGCTCCAGGTGCTATCAGTAACAGTGTCACACAGCTAATACCAAATCCTCAGCTGGCTTGTTCTTGTTTGGTGCCTGAGAACTGGCTCGGTGTTGTTGTGGTTCACAGTCTGTTCCTCTTAAAGATTCCGTACCATAAGTGACTGCTCCATTCTTATAAATAAATTACTTCCTTGTGCTAATAGGGGTAACCGGCTACAGCAGGCTACAACCCTATTCCCTTTAACATGGGTCTGCAGTGAATTTCTCAAATGTATGTTCATTCACTAGATGTGAGGTATTAACCCTGGAATTACTGTATTTAGACTCTCACCTATAACCCGTTACTCTGATACCTAGCAATAACCATCAACAGATTTTTTTTTCTCCCTTCTATTACAATTAAAAGGCAGAAAAAAGATGTGCTGCTGATAACAGAATTTGCCATAAAGCCTCAGCTGTAGGGAATTGAAAAAAAAAAAAAAAAAAAAGGTTGCTCTATTTAAAGCATAATAATAAAACAAAAATCAATGGATTCATTTGGATTTCTCTATCTGTGATTCATATTTACATATTGGAACACAATACATAGATGAGTCATACAGAGAAACAGCCTCTGCATAGGAAATTACAGTTATTTCAGAGCAACATTGCTTTCCCAAACTGAAACAAAGATGAGCCACTAGTAATCACAGATAAATCTCCACAAATGGAGTACTTGTTTAGAAAACCCACTCCCTTCTGTGTATGCAAAACCAGAACCTGATTTAGAGCATATGGAGTACCCAGTTACTCTTTCCCATTAGGTATGGTGGTCCCAGGAACCTCTCAGGCTTATGTTTTTTCTGGGAACAAGGTACCTTGAAGGACAGCTTGAACTTTGGTGTTCTGACTGAGCCTCATTCCAGGAGCTATATGTACATCTGAAATCAGGGAGTTAAGCATCAGACTTCATGTCTGGTAAATACAAACTGTTACAGAGCACACACTGAGTGATATTTCAAAATGGTTTGCTGAGATTACTGAAATCAGATGTATATACCAGGATAAGGACCCTTTGAAGTGAAACTGCTGGGGTGACAGCCAGTGGCTGTCCCAAATTTGACAGGGAGGTGAGTGGTATCTGTTGGGAGAACTGCAATCACTGAAGCAAATTGTCCGGGAGATGGAATTACTAATTCTAATGTAAGAGTTTTGAAACAGCGTCCTTTCTACATTAATGTGTCATCCTAAACTTTCTGGAGTCTCTGAGAATAGCCTTGTCCTCCCACTCTCTTCTGTACAAGATTTCATTCAAGACAGGTCTGAAGCCCAAGAGCTTCCTAGCTTATCCAGCATGCTCTGAATATTCCTGAGTTATGGAAATGGTAAAGAGAGAGAGAGAAAATACACCAACAGCATCTGCTGACTGCCAAATGTCTTGTAATTCCCTAGCCTTTTAAATAAATGCTATTCATATGCATTGCAAAGCCTGCAAGAGGAGGAACTAAACATACCAAGATTTGAAGCTGTGTACTCAAGAGGCTGGATATGATTCAGGATGTGGTATCTGAGTCCAGATATGAGTAAAATGCAAATTTTCCCAAATCCTGGAAACACAACACTGCACACCTTTAATCACTGGTATATAGTTCACCTGATTAGTGTTTTCAGAGCATTAGCAAAGTCACAGAGGGCAAACAGACATGAAAACTAGAATGTATGCATGAAATATTAGTGATTATGTTATATATGCATCTGAGAATTATACTTTGTTCAAGTCAGCATCTAATCCTGCTCCTATTAAGTCAATGGGAATTTTGCCAATGAAAACAATAGTAACAGGCTCTGGCCAAAATAATTTAATCCACCCTCTTCAGCTGCTGTGTGCACAGCAAGAATGTTGCCATTAAGAAGTTTATATGAACATAAATATTCACTTTAATTTCCTAGAGTTTGTCTACTTGCTTAAAATTGCATTTGTGATTAAAAAAAGAGCAACACAGCGTATTATGGCTGCATTTTAATCACTACATGTTCAGTAATAAATAGAAAAACAACCTAAATATTTTATACAGATTATATTGCAATCTTGATTTAACAATTAATTTTGGTGTTCTTATTTATTTATTTTTCTTTCTCTGTTGTTGTATTTTTATTCTGATGGTTCAGGTTGCGAGGGTGACTGGGGTGGGTTTGGATTTTTTTTCTCCCATAATTGCATTCTGGAGAATTGTCACAACTGCATGTTGTATCATTGAATCACATCTTGCCTCATGTTGTGATTCCATTCCAAGAGGACAAACTTAAGGGTTTATCATACTAAGCCTATGTTTAATAGTCTGCTACAAACCTCTGGAGGATGCAAGACTCTTAGCAGGGCAAAGCCTCCAATAGCTGATGAGTTCTTGGAAACAGTATTTAAAGTTTTACAAAATTAGAACCTGCTTGTCAGTGCTGCCCATTGCCTGGGAACTTCATTAGGACAGCCTGGATTGGGAACTGCTCAGCTTTTGTTCCTTGGTTTAGAACTTCCTCAGGGAGGAGAAGATGCCTTGTTTGGAGACCTGGTGGCTTTCCCCCCTGTGCTCAGCATATTTTCTGAGCTGACTACAGTTGTGTAAGTCTCCAACATTATGTCCTTTTTCCTCTCTTTTTAGGGTACAACACTGAGCCAATGAGCTGTGTAAGCACTGCAGCTGCAGTCAGTACTTTACAGAGAGGGAAAACACTGATATGCTTCAATCCAGGCTTCAAGATTTCTCAGAAGTGTGGGGAAAATATAGTTCTACCATTTGCTGAACATGGAACGGAAGAGCTTGGGCATCTGTAGGAATGACCTGGAGTGGAAATGGGTGAGTTAGGGGCTGTGGCAGCTGCCTTCACTGCTACCAGGATACTGCCTCCCTTTACAGTCTGCACTGTGCCCACCTAGAGACACTAATGCAGGAATAAAAGTACATTATGACTCCTCAAACTGAGCTGAAAGCATTTGGGATTTGAAGCCATTGTCTCTGGTTTGTGTCCACAACAGCTTGGGAGTGAAAGAAGGCAGAAGCAAACCAGACAGCATGCACTGTGGTTGCCATTTAAGAGTACCTTGCACTCAGCAGCCACTTTTGTCTTCTAGCTAACTTCAGCAAGGAGGATAACCCTGTCTTCTGTGCCTCCCTTGCCTCTCTTCCCTTTTCTTCCTGATGCCCCCATAACATAGTAATATCATCTTCTCTGTTACTAAGGTTAAAAAGTCATGAAACTCTAACTCTTCTCCCTTTCATCTTCCATTTCGCTTTTGAGTCTGGCTGTATTTCTTCTTGTTCTGACTCTTTAAAAATCTTTCAAGGTTAAACAAAGGCAAAAAAGCACCATTCATTTTTAACACCACTTTATGGCCCCACAATGTGTACTATTTTCGTTCTTATTAGGAAATCTGTTGATGTTTGTATCTGAGTTTTAAGTACAACACCAAAGAAGTCCTTCACACGGAAGTCTAGGCCAGGCAGAGGGGAATGCAGGAGGTGATTACATGCCTGCTGTGCGTACTGCCATTCACAGGCATTTAAGTTGCCTAATGACACCTCTGAGAAACTGTGTATTTAGACTCCACCTCCTCATACGCCAAACTTTAAATTCACTTTTGAATTTGCTCTTATGTTTCTTGTTCTTGCCAGGGTCTTGCATATGATTTTGGTGTTGGCACCTGAATCCTTCCCTTCGTCGTTTCTGCTGACTTTGATATTGTGGCTTGCTTTTGAATTCCCCTCATTATCTAGTCTTGGTTTCTATGACTGTTTCTGTACTGCAGTGTAAAGATATGTACATCAGCTGTGTATTTTTTAAAAAACATTAACATTAAACTGCAAAGGCTATTATCCAGGAAATATGTGGATCATTTCATAGTGAATCCTATTAGTGGTATTCTCACACTCTCTCCTAAAAATATTTGGAAGGATTTTATGTGTCTTTCTGCAAAACCATTTAATTTCTGCATTCTGATGCTCTGGTTATAAAGTTGTTTGTATATTAGATTTGGCTTGTGAGAAAGAGACAGTGAAATTCAATGGATTGAATTAAAATCCTGAATAGAAAATGAGATCTAAAAACATTCTTCCTGGATATACTGGCTTATGAGTTCTGTGGCTGAACATTATTTTCTATTTATTTTTAGTGACTTATTTATTCCAAAAAGATTAATTACAAAGATTACTCTGAAAACAAAGTGAAGTCTCCCAACGTGTGGTTGCTTGATGGGGGTGGTGTTGGTGGGTTTTTTGATTACCCAACCTAGTAAGAGAATCCATGAATCTTTATTATACTATTTAATGGCCTGGAAACACATTACAACAGGGTAGTAGCTTATTTATAGCTATATATAGTTGAATTACTTTTAATGAGGCATTTGCATACAATTATTGCAATCATGCTGAAATGAAAAAGCTACCTCAGCACATTTTTGAGTCTTTGACTGAAGAACTCTTTGCAGCATTGCAAGAGTGAAGTTCTGACCTGTTCTCCAGGATGCGGTATATACACTTTTACTGGTTTTGGAAGGAGGGACCCCGTTGTTGTTCCAAATTAAATTGTAAATGCTGATTCCCCTGAGAAGTCCAATATGCATGGTGCAAAATATGAGTAACTAATGTTTTCATGGATGTCAGCTTTCATACTAAGTCTGTTTTCTATTTCAATTAATATTTTGCATAAATCAGTGTCTCGGTAAAATAAGCAGTACCAGACTGAAAAGAACACAAGGCAACTGTAATTAAGCCACATGTTTAGTAATGCGCTGAACAAACAATGGAAAAAATTACTCTTTGGTTACTAAATCAATTGTAATCAACCTCATTCCGCCCACTCATCCACCTCTATGAGGGGATAATACAGCTGTAGATATCAGGAACAAATCCAGCAACTAAATTAATAAAACAAAATTGGTGGTTCAGCTACACATGTTGGCATAAATGTATTACTCCCTACAGCTTTATCTCTACAAACATCTTTTTGCTCCCAGAAGGCACTTTAAAATACATACTATTAAATTAATATAAAGAAATTACTCAGCCTTATAGCATCTTTTAAGAGTTTCTCTGCCTGTTGCCAAATAATTTGAAATATGATGGATTATGGCTAACAAACTATTTATTTCCAATAGTCAAATGTAACCTATGGTTTTGTATTACTTTAATCTATATAAAATTAATAAGGCTTTAAGACTATCTGGTGTCAGTTTTCTGTCAGGCAGCTTGTCAAGCTCAAAATGGTTGCATAAGATAAGGGATTCATTGGTGCAGTGACTACCATCAAATAGTATAGGGTAACAAGTCAATATGATTCTGCCACTTTGATGCAAACACAAGATAGTACAGGGTCATCATTCATCAAACCTTCCATAATAGATGTGGCTGAGGAAAGGTATTTCCTGCCTACCAGAGTGAGGAAGATGCAAAGGGGTGGGGTTAATATCTGTAGCCTGAAGCCAGAAAATACATTCTTGTTAGCTACATGGAAGGCCTAGATCATGGCTGCTGCCTGTTCTACTGTGGTATATCACTTGTTCCTGCCAAAACTGAGTGGTGCTGATAACTAGGAGAGTACAAAATAGAGACTGCTCCATGCCCATGTGTTTGCAATAAGAATCAATGCAGCATCCTTGCTGCAGGGAAAGACAGTCTTGAAGGCACTGATACACATGTACAGCTCTGCTGTGCCAGTCTGGAATATAGCATGAACAGAACTGGACCACAGACTGAACCCTGACATTAGTTTTAAGATGTGTCACAACATGCAAACATTGGCGGAATACATGCACAAGTGTCATGGGTTCAGCAATAGCAGTCATTGTTCTCCTTCTTAGTACCTGGTGCAGCACTGTTTTAGACTTTCGGCCTGGGAACAGCGCTGATAACAGCAGTGTTTTCAGTTACTGCTTGGTAATGTTTTGGTCTGACCAAGGACTTTCTGAGTCTTATGCTCTGCCAGGGAGGAGGGGAAGCCGGGAGGAAGCAGAGACAGGACACCTGACCCAAATTGACCAAAGAGGTATTCCATACCACAGTACGTCATGCTCAGGACAAAAAAAACCAGAGAGCAGAGACTTGGAAGGGTGAGCATGCACTGGTTTGTTGGGCTTGGTATAGGTGGTGAGCGATTGTATTCCTTTCCCTTGTATTTCTCTTGTCATTATTATTACTGGTGGTAGCAGTAGTGATTTGTGTTATACCTTAGTTACTAAACAGTTCTTATTTCAACCTGTGGGAGTTGCATTCTTTCAATTCTCCTCTCCATCCCTCCAGGACTAGAGAAAGAAAGAGGGGAGTGAGTGAACTAACTGCTTGAGGGGCTTAAACCACGACAGTTCTCTACATTTCTTTTTTGTCCTCCAAGTCAATACCTCTGAAATATGACTGTCACTGCAATAGCTTATTTTCTTTATTTATTTCTATTTCACCATACTACCTTTATTAGTGTGTCCAGCAGTGTAGCCTTGAGTCAACTGACAAAGTTCCATCAAACAAACCCTGAAAAGTCATTTGGACAGTAATTTTTTTTTTTTTTTTTTGTGCAGTATTGTGATTTTACAGGCAAGTTCTCTTCATATATATGTGGATGTAAACTATTATTTAGAGCTCCTAGAATTTAACCTACTCATGTGAGTGATAAGCCAAAATTAAAAGGATGGCATTAATAGTAAAATGAAACTTGCATATAGAATTATAGAATGGTTTGGGTTGGAACAGACCTAAAAGCTCATTTGGTTCCAATGCCTGCCACTGGCAGGGACACCTTCCACTAGACCACAAGTCACATGCAACCCGGCCTTGAGCACTGCCAGGGATGGGGCAGCTGCAGCTTCTCTGGGCAGCCTGTGCCACTGCCTCAGCACCCACATAGTGAAGAATTTCTTCCAAATATCTGATGTACAGCTCTCATTTGTCAGTTTAAAGCCATTCCCTCTTGTCCTATCACTACATGCCCTTGTAAAAACTAATTCTCCACCCTTCTTGTACGTCCACTTTAGGTATTGAAAAAGAGAAGCTGTAATACAGCATGTAAAAAGGATCTTGCCATTCACAAAACTTACACTTAGAGCTAAATTTTCTTTGGCTTTTATTAGATACAGTTTAATATAGTCTTGCTTACAGCCCCCATCAACTTGGAAATTGCCCACCCTCTCCTGAAGGCTTCTCAAAATCAGATTATGCTCCCTTTTTGGAAATAAAAATGTTTTAGGAAAGCAAATAAAAGTAGTTAAGGTATGGGCATAAACACTGCACAGTATCTCCCCTTGCAGTCCTCTATTTTTAAATCCTTCACTCAGTCTCTCTCTTTGGCATACAAGACTATGGGATGTCATTCGGCTCAGGGCTCTGACTGCCTGGGTTAGCAGTCCAGCTCAAGCACATTGATGCCCTTTTCAGCAAGAGTGGTGAGGAAGAGGTGATGCCTTTATCTTATCTCTGCAGATAATCAGGATATACTGTAGGATGCATGCGTCAGTTCCTCAGTTCAGACTATGAGATGAAGGATTGTTTCCAATGCTATGTAGCAACGACTATATTTTGAACATAGCTGTAATAGTTAAAAAGCCAAACAAAGTGATTTTAATGTTTTTTAAAAGGAAAAGGAAAAAAAAATCTTCACAACTTATCTGCTTTTAAAGGCAAGGTATATTCTAACAGGGCAGCAAAGTTGTTACTATGTGAAAGTGTAAATCTGAATGCCTTCATTGAAATTATCAGCAGGAGTGTGCTGGATTATGCCAGTGCTTCTGTCACATCTTCCCATTGAAACTAATAGCATGACAAAGCAGTGTCAGAAAACTAATCCAAAATGACCAAAAGAAAAAAATCTTACTGAAACAAACAGAAGATTTATTTGTAATTTCTTTCAGTAAGCCTGGAAGTTCATTCCCTTGGCTGAATAGTATTTGATTAGCACATAGAACAGACACTACTGCTTGAGCAGGAAGGAAAATTAGAACTGTGATTGGATTAAAGGCAGTGTTAAACTTCTGCATTCTTTCTTGCACTTCTAAGAGAAGATATTAAAATGCTAAATAGCTGTCTTGGCTGAGGAAAGGGTGACTGCCTGCCAATCAGTTTTAGATATTCCATGTACATATTCATATTATTAGGAGGACTCTCTAAGCAAGATAAAATGTATCCTGAACATTTCTAGGAATTCTATGGGATTGTCAGCAGATTTAGGGGGAGGAACAGAGAAAAGTTCAAAAGCAATGGATGAAGAATTAGAACATTATTAGATGCCACTGTTGAAGAGTTTAACATCTCCTAATAGTAAAATCTGAACAAATTCTGCATTGTTACCACAGCAAGTATTATCACAGCTCTGTTGCTTTACATGCTAAGTAATGTGGCAGGAATTGAGTTGAAACACCATTATGTTTTTAAATTAAAAAAAGAGCAATATTATTCAGGACAAATGTAACCAAAATGACAGAGCTTTGTGGAAGAAGCATAAGAAGCATCCTTTTTCTAACTTAAGATGGACAGCTGCTTCTAGAAATAATGGGATGTGATAAGGCTGCACTGATTGCCTTTTATTTTTGACAGTTGTTTCTCGAATAAGGAAAAGTTATTGTTGCATTAAAAAAGAAATTATGGAAAATGTTGGTGCATGCTTGCAGGATGATAAACAGAATTGAAAATGTGTTTCTGTCATCTTTACATCTTTTATTCTTAAGAATCAGAGCTTTGCTTTAATACATGCTGATATCTGAGTGTCTGACATAATCCTTGAGATATGCACAGTCTCTTTACAAAGTATATACTAAGGCTAGATAAAACCCAGACTTTTTACTCAGGCAAGACTTTTACAGAAACTTGAAAGCTCTCTCTCAGTGTAGTGTGGAATGAAGAAAACTTTGAAATCTAGAAAGCTAATGGGCCAATAATATTATTTCCCACCCATATTTATTTCTGCACATCTAACACACTACTCTTTTTTGCTTACCTGTATAGTTTGCTTGTTTGTGCCTATAAACAGAATACAAAAGTTTCATCTTTTATGATGAATTTAATAATAATTAAGATTTTCAGTAATTGGATATTGTCGTGGTTTGAGGTCCCCCTCAAACAGTTCTGCACACCCCCCCCTCTTTCTTCCCCAGTCCCGGGGAAATGGGAA
>JASSUY010006126.1:2042-13878 GCA_032466535.1 Forpus xanthops | reverse complement strand
GCAGTCGACCGCATCCCTGGCGCGGGGGGTGCCGCGGCCCCGGCGGCTCTGGGCGGGGGGTGGCAAGGCGGGGGCTGGGCACGGCCGTCCCCCCCGCAGCGCTGTGGCTTGCGGAGGCGGGCGGGGCGGGACCGGGGACCAGGGACGACGAGGGGGGGTCCTGAAGGGGCTGCCCCTAGAAGGGGAGATGACACCGCTGGGGGCGCGGGAGGTCTTAGCTGGGGGTCGGAACAGGTGCTTGCCCTCAGAAGAGTCCCTGACTGAATGTCTGCCCCTGCGGGAAGAGGGGCAAGAGTTATTCTGCTTTGCCTATAGCACCTATAGCGCTTTTCTTAGGAAATAGGGAAAAAAATTCCTATTTCAGTCTTTTCTCTGAAAGTTCAGAGATAGGCACACAAAAAATATATCCTGTTCAATTCCACTTCTCAGAAAAGGTAGCCTAGTGTCATGCGACAGACTAGTAGGGAGGTCCGAAGAGTTTGAAAGTTTTTCTGAGGAGTTTGGAAGGGATTATGGGAAGCAACAGGGAAAGAACATTGTAAGGAGGAAACAGGAAAGTAATTAATGAGAAAAGGGAGGAACAGAGAATGAGTTTACTTGTACAGGTGACAGTAGAAAGGAGAAATAATTACAGTTATTATTAGAGAAAGCAAACAGTAATTCACACAAGCTGGGAGCGGCTTGTTTTAGAAAAGGATAACGATTTCTGAGTGATCTTGAGAAATTCTTGTGGAAATCTATGATTTGTGCACACAGTAAAATAATAAATGTGAGAAAGGGCCATATACCTGGAGAGGGACTGAAAAGGAAAATAGGTCTGAGATTGTAGAACTGGGATATTCTGTGAATCTAAAAAGCAATGGCCTATGAACACCAGCATCATGTCTTGGAGACTCAATTAAAGGGGAACTATGGGAGTAGTTCAAGGAGAGATCTCTGCATATGTGAAATGTATCTGGCTAGACACATCCCTCTCAGTGTTAGCCTCAGTATAATCTGCTGGCTTCCTTTCCCCTATAGTCACTAATTTGTGTTAGATGTTAAACAGCAGCCCCACTCTGTGTGCAGCTCCACTAGTTGCACAGTCCATGTGATCGTCTTGGGCCAGAGTGTAATGTAAGTATTAAAATGCCATACAAAGCTCATGTGCTGAAGAAGGAAGCAAATGTTGAAAAAGGCGAAAGTTGAGTAAGATTAGGCACATGAAGCAGAGTAAAAGAGACTGAAATCTGATGAAGAATAATGAATTACAGAAAGACAGAGAATGAAATATAGAAAAACTTTTTACACAGAAAAGGTTAAAAGATCATTCAGTAGAGAAGATGCAGGCAAGAAATAAGGAAGAGGAATTTATGCATTCCTCATATCCAAGGATAGGATGTGCTTTAGAAATAGGGTATTTTATTGGAAATCTTTACAGTAATCACATGATCCACCTCCAGGTATATTGTCTTTTTTGTTTTAAAAATATCTCACCTGTTTCATTCAGCTCATTTGTTAACTTATATTTTCTATTTTGCCATATCCTTACTCTTTTTTTTAGCTCTTCTTCATGGTTGTTCCTGTGGGTATCACTAAATAATAACACCTACCACACATTTTTGATGCAGTTTGGATTTCTTTGTTGATGCGTATCAAGTATATGGCTGAAGAATGTCCTAGAATATCACTAACATTTCCTCTGCTCCCTGAACCCTTTTATTCTTAACTTTTATTTTCAGTAGTAGTGGTTACATAAATTCAGGGACTCTTTGTATTCAGTACTCCAAGTTTGGAAGAAGTCTATTCTTTTGTTATTGCTCTCCCCATAGCCCTTCATGGAAGCAGTGGTCATGAAAAGAAGCTGTTTAAACCCTTAACTGAAAACATAATAGCAAACAAAATAAAGAATACCTGTATTGCTCTAGGAGAGTCTGTCAAGCAGGTGCTCTACGGAATCAGTGTAGAGTACTTCCCTTCTATATTCAGAATGTTTGAGTCTTATCCTTCCTCTTATAACTAGTGTTTAGTGGGGCTTCTCCATGTGCTGTTTATCTTTGTGTGCTATGTATTTCAGCAGTAAATTGGCCTAATATTTATTTATACTGAAACAAGTGATTTTTTTTTTTTTTTTTTGTGATAGTATTAGTTAAAACTATCAGTATGAACTCTCCAATAGGAACAGTTCTATTAATTATAAATATAGGCTATACTTTAAATCTGCAGAGTCCAAACTTCTTAAAATCCCTGTGGGAAAGGCATGCATTTGCTCGTACTTTAAGTAGAAACTTTGTTGTTGCATCATTTTTTTCTGCTAAATAAAAATATTGTTTCCAAACCCTTGAAAATTTTCATATGAGTAGTGTTGAATATTAAAATACTCCCTTTTGAGTGGATTCAGACAACTCCCTTTGATTCATGAGAAGTTCCATTTCAACAAAGCACTCAAGAACACATTGACTTCAATGAGACTTAGAAGCATAGAAGCTTAGTTTTTAATCATGAGCTTTGATAAAATATTCCCTGTTTTAAGTGCTTCAATTCACTATTGCTTTAACTGCCATCTTCTTATTCCTTCCATATCACTACTGGTAGACTTACCTATTACACAAAGCTGAACACAAAGCTGTGTCCAGTCTTTAGAAGATCTTTATGGTATTTTTTATCCTTCTGGTAGATGCAATAAATTAAAGGGTAGGACTTGTTTGAATATCCATTTAAAAAATGAAATTAATTGAGTGTCACTGTAGTATGTATTTGTCTCAAATATCAATGTTGTCTGTTTATATATGTCTTGTATACTTGGAGAACAACATAGCAGAATATTGCTCATCCTTCAAAACATAATAGCTGTTATGTGTATAATATGTACATGCAAAACTGAGCTGTTTAATTTACTTTCAGTAGTATTGAAGGTTAAATGAAGGATATTCTTCACAAATGGAAAACATCAGCATATTGAAATAGTAAGTTTTCACCAGAATATGTTAATATCAGTATCTAATTCTCCCCATAACCAGCAGGGTGTATAGCTACTCTTTCTCTGGTCTTACTATTATTTAGGTATTTTTGAAAATGAACCACTTGTAATTATGAGCTTCAGAGATGTACACCAGGAGTAGCCTAGGAGTCAAAAATGCCATGAGGTTACTAGCAGGAGATGATCCTAATGTGAATCAAAACAGTAGATTACCTTTTAAATGGGAATACTTTAACAACCTCATATATTTGCACTCAGCAAGATAAACGTAAGTCAATTTAATAAAGTAACTCACTTTCGTCTGAACACAAAATTTGTACATCTGAATGCAAGGTAGTGCAGTTCCTCAACAGTATTCATAGAGAGAAGCTGATGTGCAGAAATGGATTGAAGGATTACTGCATGTAATTTTTGGTGTGACAGAGTCCTTGTGGAATATTAAACTAATCATAGTAGTAGTCATGAGAAATTGCCAAAATTATTTTAGTGCGTCCAATCCTGGAGCATATTGTAGTACAATATGTTTATATAATCATTCTGCAAGAAGGCTGCTGACAAATTTGAAAGGATTCTGAAAAGAACTACAAGAACATTACAGTTTGGAATACTTTCCTAACATAAGATTAAAGCAGATTAACTTGTAAAAAAACAGAAAGATTTAGATTTGTCTTTAAACATCTTGATGGTGGAAGAAAGTACGTGAAATGAAAGCAATTTTTAAATAAGCAGAGGAAATAAATTAACAAGACTGGAAACTGATAAAAGATTAATTCAGAATAAAAACACCACAAGCCTACTTTGAAGCAATTGAAAGTTTGAAACAACTGAAAAGGGAGCAGAGCTGATCACCATTTAAATTCTTTAAATGTAGGTCAGCTGTATGTTCTGGGTTTGATCCAGAAGCCGCTGGGTAAAATTTTATGAGCCTTGAGATTCAGAAGTTCATACTAATGGCTCAAGTGTTCAAACATGTGAGTCTATAAACCAAAAGAGTTTTGTCATGATATATTCAGCTACAAAGTTAAAGTTGCGTGCTTTCTTATAAAAGCAATAAATTGACTTTACAAACATAAGGTTGGCTTCCAAGCTGACATACTTGAAAATCACATATATCGTAATGGTAAGGAATAAAGATCTCACATGCGTAGCGTTTACCACACTTGTATTGCCAGTTTGAATATTCCAGCATTTTAAGAGGGTGTTGTGATGGGATATGACATCACTGTAGTTTTAGATTCTGGTTTTAGTGAGACATGTTTGATTATGTTAATTAATCTGGCTTTCTTGGTACACAGGATTCCCCAGGATGTAATTCATTGAAGTGTGAAACCCCAGAGGCATTGACCTATTACTAAACACAAAGCTACAAATAGAAGAGTGTTTTTTTGCTAAACGCAGTCCTAAAATAGAAAGACCAACTTTAAAATATGGGAGTAAAATCACTAAAAAGAAAAATGTAATTGTTCAGTATATATTGTATTCCTCAATTAGCAAAAGGCTTAGCAATGTATTTCAGCCTCTGAAAATAAAGAGTCTGTGTAAGAGCATTTGCCAGCTTTCTCTATAAGAAATATAAGCGTTCACCACAAAGATGTAACATAACATTCTTCAGAATGCATTACCTCAAAAGCAAGTCTTGGTGTAACTGAAATAAATAGTTTTTTTAGTCTAGTTTGCTTAACTGTTGGCTGTTGCATTTAATTTCAGGATGCATACAAATTGTTTCTAATTCGTGGTTAATTAGATTATCAGCCTTTTAACAAATTGAAACATGACCAAAAAATAGATGTGTTTAGACAGCTTTTACTCTCAAGCGCCTTCTATCTTAAGCCTTAATTCTCTTTATTCAGATGGAGTTGCCCAGCTCCAGTGGCAACTGATGACTTTCTATCCATCATGTGCTAAACTTAACTTCTGGGGATGTGGGTCATAGTAGCAGAAATTAAAATGCAATTAGGTGGTCTGCAATTTGCTCTCAGTGTCAGAGCTCATCCAATGTTAATGAGTGGTATATTACAGAGTAATAACATCACATGTATATATCAAGTGCATATGCTGCAGCATTTGAAAATATATTGATACAGGGAGAACAGATTGGCAACTTTGATGAAAAAACCCACTGTGTGTTGTAATCAACAGGTATAAATGTAAAAAATACCCCCCAGAATTTGTCTAATATCTAAATGTAACATTATTATCAAATATTAGCAATTATGTTTACAAAATGTGTGCATACGTATTCACTTTATACTAAAACAGCTAAGCAAAAACATAAATACAGTGTAAATTTGTACTCCATAAGTAGTCAGCACTGAAAAGAAGTGGCGAAGTGTAGCTGATATGTTTATATTCACTCCAGTGTCTTGAGTGCCTTGGAGCAAAATCTGGTCTTTGCTTTATGTGTTAAACAGATTTTCAGTTAGATAATGAGAGTCAATTGGAAGTTGGTGTTTTCTCTGTTTTACAAAAAAGAACAGAAGACACAGTGGTCTAAGAAAGAGGCTGAAATGCCTGTGAACTACTGTGCACAGAGATCAGTCAAAAGCAGAAATATTTTCAATCTAATCTCATACTTTGTTATTAGCTCCTTTTGTTAATCAAGGCTTCAGCCTGTTAAACGCTGTTTAGCTCAAAGCAAGTGAGCTGTTCTGCTGGAGTCAGCAGCCATGTAAATGTTTTGCTGTCTCAAGCCTCAAGGGAGACAGTTCCTGATAGCTAGGCAGAGTTCCTCTGGTTTTATTTAATTACTCTTAATAATAGCAAAACAGGGTTTAAATATCCAGAGTAGGCGGCCATTTTCCAACTGTGAAACTTTTAAATTTCTTCCATATTTTGGGTGTTGTTTTTATTTTTAATCTTTGCCTGCAGGATAGTTTTGCATACCAAAAAAATTAACTCTGAGAAGCAAATAAACTGCAAATAAACTCACATGGATTTTGATGATAGAAATACAATTGCTTGCATACGTAAAACATAGTACTGGTTGAGGCCATTTAATGATTCAGCTGAGAACACGTGGGTCTTGCAATAAGTGGAATTATTAAAAGGACAGCTCCATGTTTTACAGTTTAGGCTGTATTGATATTTGTGCTCAGTCATGGCTTTAGATATGACATTTTCAAAATCTGAGTTGGACTAGGTTTGTTTCTACTGGCGTGGTTTACATTTATTTCGATATATATAATAGCTTTTAAATAAGCACTTTTCTGTGCCCATGAGCAGATGCAGCAAAGTCATAGTGACACCAGGTGTATGTGAAATGGAAGAAGTCAAACCTGTGAATACAGATTTTCCTATCCTGCCACACTTAACTGTTTTTTATTGTTTTTATCGGAGAGTACACAGGTTTTGCAGCATGTTCTGGAAGCTGACAAACACAAGTATGAATTTAGGGAGAGACTGAATTCTAAAGATGTGGGCCAATGTTGAAAATCTCCCACTGTGTCTCTCTTGTTATGGTCTGTGCTCAGCTCCAATGCTTGTGCTGACTGTATATGCTGCATCTAGCCTAAGGACAAACAAAGGGCATAAATCTATTAAGAAAATTAGGAGCAGTATTAACTTTCAATAACTTTTTTAATTCTTCTACAACTTAAATAACCTGCAGGCGATCCTTTATAGTGATCTGGAAAATTATTATAGAATGCGAGACTTGGCATAGCTTAGCTTGGTATCTGGCTGTTCCTTTATAGACACTGCTACTCCAAACTTTTTCAGACTTGTGAATGAAAACCAAATTATTTTTTGTCCACTTTTTCCTCCATAGCTCTTTAAAAATATTTTGACACTGACTTATTTCAACTAATTAATTTGCTGGAAAATATATTATTTTTGTGATAATTAATTACATAAAATTGTTTTAAAACATATTGCTCTTTATATGAAGTAAGTGCTTGACAACATGTTTTGACTCACTTTCAAGGATATGGATGACTGGATCATTTACAGTGAGGTGTGATTACTTACCTTCTGATTTTTCCTCTTCAGTCTATTTGAGAATATTGTATTTGGAAGCTCTTTCCAGAAATATAGCAAATAAATATTATCTCAGAAATATAATAGAACCAAGTGAAACCATCCCTTACTCTTCTATTCAGCAACCAAACTATTAGATATTTCCATTTGGTCAGAATATGAGTTATAAGAGTTTGGAAAAGTTGACAGTATGTAAAATGATAATTTATGAGTAGCATGTATTACTATAACACACCCTAATGTATATTTCTTTTACAGTAAATGACTTTATACCCAAAGATTTAGAAAAATGTGTTCATGTGAGCAATCCTGCTGATGTAGATTGTGAACTAAATCTTCATTAAAGGAGCTATATATTTTCACAAATAAACTTTGGAGTACCAGTTAGAACTTCCTCAAGGGAAGGTGAAGGCTTCTCCCTCAGACTTGCTGCAGAATGAGTTTAGAGAAAAGATCCTGAAAAAATAACAAGTAAAACTTGGGTTTAAGACCTGGTTTTAGTTTTAATGTTGTTTCTCAACCCTTGTATACCCAGCCCTTAGTCTCAAGTTTTATTATATCTCAGTAAACCATAAAATACCTGATAAATCACAAGATTTTGAAGATGGTCATGTTCTAAGTCAGAAACAAATACTTTCAATTTTTCTCATCCTAGTCAATGTCTTCCTTTACTTTTTTGCTTCAGTCAATTTGAAGTAATTTGGCAACACCAGTAACCATGCTCTCCCTTGGCCTAATTAGTCGTTTTGGGAGGGTGCTGGGAGGGGAGCAGGTTATGCACCTTTTTGCATAGCACTAATTCCTCTGCCCACTGAGAACCTTTGATTCTTCAACATACTGGTATTTCTGTGTGCACTGTGAAACTGTGAGTAAGTCTGGAAGTTGAATTTTGAGACATTGGGTTTAGTCCGTGCCTGTTTTGGGTAATTGCATCTTGTAAAGTCATCTGCAGTTTGACACGTTAAGTTACATTGTAAAAATATCTTTCCCTGTTGCTGCTCTTAGAGGAGTTTTCATGATTAGAAGATTTTTTTTTTCTAATTTCAAACCTTGATTTATTTCTAGCAAGTTTAAATTCACATACAGTTTTTTCTGTTTGGTTGGGTTTTGTCCATTTTTCATTTGTTTGCTTGTGTGGTTGTGGTTTTGTTTTTTTTTGACAGCATTATTATTTTCCTTCCCTTGTGTTTACCTCAGGAAATGCATTTGCCAAATGAACCAAGCTCTTGCAGTCTCCTAAGTAGCTTTTCTCACCTTTTTTTCCAGTTTGAATTTCTTTTTCTCAAAACTAAATGATGAGAATAAAATGCAATATTCTGCCTAAGGGCAGCTCAGGACTTTGTAGAATGATCATAGTACTTTCCTAAGAAACTACTTTTCCAGTATTCTGGACATAAGCAGTATTCATTTGGAAATAATTCAAAGGAAATAAAAATCTCTCCATTCATAGGTTTTTGTGCCATATAGTTAGATTTTATTTTAGATATGCTGCTTATCTTGGTCCTTCACGAGTTCATGAAGTCTACCGGATTCAGAAGCTTTTAAAACATTTTATCAATAATTTAATCACATTCTGTAATGTACTGCAGTAATCCTGCTCACTCATGTCAGGGTCCTAAATGTGCTAATGCCATTAATGACCCTGATAGCATTACGTGCAGCCTTCAGCCACATGCAGCATCAGGAGGGTCATAAGATTGCTGTCACATTTTTGTTATTTCCATCTTTTGCTGAAGATATTTATTAACTTGCTTGAAGTGCCTGTATCTTTCTTACTGAGATGCCAAAAGAACCAGCACCTCCTGAATGCAAAACTGTCCTGTCCTTGGGCCCAGGAGCCCCATTTATGCTCAATTCTGAGTGTTCGCTACCAGCCTGGGCTATACTGTGAGTGTAGCAGTTTCCAGTCATGTCTCACGGCTCCTGGCTGAACCTGTGTTATAGCCTTTCCTCTTTCCCCCATCCACTGCTTTCCCTTGATATATCTCATTTCTGGATCTGGTTCATTCCTTAATGTGTTTAGTGCTGTTGATAGACCCTGTTATTAGAGTGATTGTGCCCACCCTATCTGAGTACTGTGAGTCCGCACCCCACCATAGAGGGTATGGCTTGTACTGGGACCTGGCTGGCCTTCCCTCCAAGATCAGCCAGCCCTAGTGGCTCCCTGATGCCTTGCTGTATGTGTACCTGAAAACCTCTAAGCTTCTAAGAATATGAAAAATCTCTGTGAAAGCGTGTTGAAGAGTGGGTATGGAAATCTTCTGCTCTCACATGGTAGCACTTTACACATAATTTGATCCTACAAATGACAGACTGTGAAGACTCAGGAGCACTCAGTATTCAAAATCCACGCTTTGATGACATAAAAATATTTGCTAGTGTTAGCAGCTCTCAGAGAATATATTCTCCATTGGCTTATTCCTCACATGTCAACTTCAATGAAATAAATTTGTGCCTAGCTTTCAAACTAAAAGTATTAAACAAGTTGATATGCCTGACTGAATTTCATTTTTTCCTGTACTAATACATATTTATTAATGCAGAAATGCATAGAACAAAAATATGTGAGTTTGTACATTAATCTGCTGACTTGAATCCTGCTATGTTGTTAATACAGGCACTATCCAAGATGAACTGATGATGGATACTACTTTTATTTTTAACATTAATAAACACCATGTCAAAGTGTAAACAAAATTTCAGATACTTATTCCAAGCACATTTAAAATTCACAAACATTCTGAAGCAAAAATTTATTTGACTCCTATAAAAGCCTCTAGAAAAAGTTCTTGTAATAAAGCATTGCAAAAAAAACACCACACTTTGAAAGGGAAAAGGTGTCTCTAGATTATTTCTTCCCAAGCATAGCCCCTACCACTCTAATTCAGGCTCCAGAGAGAGGCTAGAGCAGGTAAAGGTCAAGTCAGTCAGTCAGCAAGTGAATTAAATTAAGCTGCTAAGAAGGTAACTAAAATACCTGGACTACTACCTGCTGCTCTTTTCTTTACATTAGGAGAAACAGATCAGATACGTTCTTGTGACGTCCTCACTTGCTGAAGCAGTACAGCTGTCCTGAAAGGTAATCAAAGTATGGTTTTATTTATTTTTTTAAGTTTGTTTGTTTGTTTTTCCCCCTTTTGAGGTTTGCTACAGGGATAAGGGTTACCCAAGGTAGGGTGAGGGTTACCCATAGTGATGAAGAGTCCAGAGGGTGGTGGCGGAGCAGTTAGTCGACTCAATATGAGTGATAGAACAAACTCTATTTATCCCACTACAAATCTGAATTTATACACTGTAACAAACACCTTTGTTGTCCACACTCTATTTTTTGCTTATCACTGACTAACGGCTGCTGTCCATGGGCATAAATCCAATTGTTAATTGGATAGTTCTTTCTCATCGCTTCTCGGATTCATATCTTGCCAGCATGCAGGAACTTCTACCAAGGTTAGTTCTCGGGATGTTCCACAGGTGTTCAACTCCCTTCATCTCTTCTCTATGTCTCAGGATATTCTGCAGATGTACAGCTCCCTTCGTCTCTCCTCTATGAGGATCCTGCAATTATTCAGGACTTTCCAGCCTGCTCAAGGACAGCTTATTTACAGCCTGTTCTTAACTCTTTGCTTAGTTTCATCATGACTTGCAGTCAGGCCTAACACTTATGCTAAGTTATACTAATATATTTATGCAGCTAACATTCTTATAATTACATGGTCTTATATATATATATAAAACGTGGTGCAACAGCCCTGTAAAGACAATTAGAAAACCAGCTGCAAGCAGCATCATTGCAGAGTGAGGTGTCAGGCTCACTCTCTGCAGGCATCCCAGGAGAGGCTCTGCCCCCCCCCGCCCCGCATGAGTCTCGGGCTCTTGTACTTACTGACTAAAATTCACAGTCATTCTGGCGCAGGTGGCCAGCCTGCATTGGAAGAAATGCTCAGTAGCTTCTATAAGGGTTTACAAGGGTTGATGCTTAACTTATCTATAATTACTCATAACTTACTCTTAACTTATTTATTGTTACTCTTAACTATCTATGATTACTCTTAACAGTTCGAAATATATTCTAACTCAACAAAGCCTGGATTGTTCAGAGCCTCTAATGAGCCATGCCCTCGGTCTGTAAGCCAGCCCACAACAAACAAATACTTCTAATCACTATTTTCTTTATCCAAATTAATTTTTGCACCTTTCTCTTTCAAACATTTACTTATATAGTGATTAGGAAAACTAATACCCAGGCATGTCGTAGAAATAGAATTGTTAAACATCTTTCAGGATATTTACAGACTAAGCTGTCACTGTTATTTGTCCAAATGCCCTAAAACCTGTTTCAGAATTTTGTGGTTTGCTCATCAGCTGTGCTGACACAAAGAGGTAAGAAACACAATAATATAGAATCATAGCATCATAAAATACGTAGGGTTGGAAAAGACCTTAAGATCATCAAGTTCCAACCCTCCTACCATGGGCAGGGACACCTCACACTAAACCCTGACACCCAAGGCTATGTCCAACCTAGCCTTGAACACCACCAGCAATGGAGCATTCACAACTTCCCTGGGGAACCCATTCCACTGCCTCACCACCCTCACAGGAAAGAATTTCTTCCTCATATCTAATCTAAACTTCCCCTGTTGAAGTCTGAACCCATTACCCTTGTCCTCTCAGTACAGTCCCTAATGCAGGGTCCCTCACCATCATCCCTATAGGCCCCCTTCAGACACTGGAAGCCTGCTAGGAGATCTCCACGCAGCTTTCTCTTCTCCAGGCTGAACAGCCCCAACTCTCTCATCCTATCTTCATAGGGGAGGGGCTCCAGCCCCTGATCATCCTTGTGGCCCTCCTCTGCACTTGTTCCAACAGTTCCATGTCCTTCTTATGTTGAGGACACCAGAA
>JASSUY010006125.1:31479-56715 GCA_032466535.1 Forpus xanthops | reverse complement strand
TCCCTGGGCAACCCATTCCAGTGCCTCACCACCCTTACACTAAAGAATTTCTTCCTCAAATCCAATCTAAACTTCCCCTGTTTAAGTTTGAACCCATTACACCTTGTTCTACCACTACAGACCCTCATGAAGAGTCCCTCCCCAGCATCCCTATAGGCCTCCTTCAGATATTGGAAGGCTGCTAAGAGGTCTCCATGCAGCCTTCTTTTCTTATCGATATTTGTTTCAAATTGATAGTCATAATGACAACATTTTAACTCCCCATCATGGGCAACTAAGCTTCCAATTTCTCCATAATGCCATCTTTTTGTTCCTTTTAACCTCAAATGCAAGTTGGTAAGTTCACTTTATTATTTTAGCAATAAAGCTGAAAAGGATCATTCACTAAAGCCACAGGAAAGAGTGCCATGATTTGCTTCATGCAACTTCAGCAGTAAAGAAGCAAGCAGATCTACCCCTACTTTTATAAACCTGCAAAAATCCTGGTATATCTGACTTAATGAGTGATTACAGAAACAAGCAAAACTGACCATTTGAATAAAATGAAATCAGCAAGAGCAGAGGCATTTGTTTCATCAATTGTGTTAGCAAGAGCCAAGTCTGCATGTGAATTAATGAGCCTTTCAACACTGCCAATACCATAGAAAAGAACTGAAAATTGAGAAACTTTCAAAGTTGCTCTGAGAACAAAGTATGTTGCAATATAGGAGAGAGTTCATGAGACCTAACAATTAGCCTCCATTTACTAAACTGAGGTCAAGCTGGTTAGAAGTCAGTGGGGTAAAATGGGTTAAATAAGTATAGCTTAGTTACAGAATGAGGGATTAGGACAACCACACAGGAGTATGAATTAGGATTTGGGAATGGATGAATAACGTCCTGGCTTAGCAGGGCAGGTGATCCAGGCACTACATTCCTGGATCGACCATATAATTCAATTTTGGGGGATTCTGTGAAGTTGTTCTTCAGAATAAAATCATACATAGAAAAAGTTACTAAAATGGTAAAATCTAGTAGTGTCCCATGTCTGTTGAGAATGAGCCATTATTAACTCCTTTTCTGAGTCACTGCATTAATTTGTATTATCTGATTAACTCCTTTCCTGAGTCATTGCATTAATTTGCATTACCTGCTATAGTGTTCAGAAACATCAGGTATTCGAAGTTGGAAATTTCTCGGTGTTGCCATCGCTGGGTCATATTGGAAGCTTTGAAAATCTGTCTTGGACTAGCCAAGGAGATTCGCCTGGGAAACAAAACAAATCAAAACAAAATTGAAAAAATAATGAGACAAATAGGTGGGTCTTTTAACCTATATGAATTTTAGTAGCAGTTGCACATATTCTTTTTTACTAGTTCTGTGATATATATTTTTCTGGGGATCAACCTATCTTGGATACTTGAAGTTCATTTTTAAAGTATAATAATCTAATAAGAATGAAATATTCAAAACATCTGAGAGATGGATATGTCAGGATTTTAAAGCTTTCAAACAGAACCCTTTACAGCTGTGCAAATTCAGCTGCTCCATGAAGGCTTGATGTTTTACAGAAATATGTTACTAGTGATTTAGAGAGATGGCAGGCAATTAAATAAGAAAATTACACGACTTTTAGAATTTCGCATGAGAATTAAGTTATCTTTTAGAAGATGTTTTTAAATCTCTCATGAAAAAAGAAAAACAATGATAAGATGATAAAACTTCATTATGAAGACCATTCTCTTGAGATTTAAGTTCTGGACAGTGGTGGGGAGTTAGTCATAAATAATTCAATTAAACTTACAGAATTTGATGCCAGATTCCTAGTGTTTGTGAAAGAAGTCTATAGAGTCACTCCTCAGAGTGATAAATCAAGCAGAGAAGAGCTTATCATAAAATTCCCAAGACTGTTTTGGTCATAATAAAAACATCTGCAAATACCAAACATAATTTAGGGGGAAAAGAAACCCATCTAGGTTTAGTTTTAGTTAACAAATCTTTACAGGTATTGGTAAACAATTGAAGAAAACAGTTACAGTAACTGAACATTTCTTCATTTTAATAAATTGCATTACTGTATAGCAAACAAATTTATCAGTATAATTGGATGTGAAATTTTGAACAAATCTGTCTATACTTTCAGGTATATTTAAAAACTCTCACACATAATTTGCTCCTGTAAATACCAATTTTTAAGTTTTTACAGAGTGGCTATAATTGCAATTCAAGATAAATTTTTCTGTACTTCATACAAAAAAGTAAACCACAGAACACAATAGAAAACATCCTCAACTATTTTAATGCCTTTATTTCTATATAAAAATTTCTATATTTTCTATATGAAAATCTTTAAAAATGGAAATATAAAGTAACAACAAACAAGATACTCCTTAAGGGTTGTTATTTCTTCTAAAAAATTAGAAATTAATCTACTTAAAATTGTTTATAATTCTTTAAATTACAAGAAGTAACCAATCCAACCTCTGTTTCCAGATTTAGGATCCAAACACACAACCTGTCACTGCAATACTAATTTCTCATTATGTAAAACTTGAAAAATGGTCTCCAGAGCTAGAAGACAAGCACATCACACCAATCCTTCACATGGTGTTCTACACATCTAGTTTATATTGTTCTATACATCACCACAATATCTTTCTGGTGAGGAATGATCATTTTCAGCTAAGTTTAAATACTACAGGGGATTTGAGGATGTTACAGTGAAGCTAATATAACTGGACACTGTCATAAAGGCTAATCAGCCCTATAACCTATCTTAAATCAGTCTTAAATTTTAGTGAGTTGGCAAGCATAAAAGAACCAGTTTCCTTAAGTAGGCTGATTGAGTCTCATTGCCAAAAAAGAAGATATCTTCCCTATAACTAACAGAAATCACAAAAAACCCTGAAGTCCAAAAGTTTTAAAGATTTTATTATATAAACACATTATAAATAGCATGCAAAAGTAATAGCCTGAGGATCTGCATCTTTTGTAAACTAGCAGGTACAGATGCTTCAAGCTATGTAGGTTGGTTTGATGAAAAAAGAACTCTCAGAACTGAATTGACAGATAAAATTAACTCAAATTGTAAAATACCTGGTCTGGGGTAGTCCAAAGATAGTCCCAATACCGACCCGAGGTAGACAGTTAACCACTTTCTTTACGGTTGCTTGGTCAGGAAAGTTGAACATGACACCCACTGTGAACACAAGAGCAGAAATACAGCATGATTTTACCCCTTTCATTTACACTTTCTGGCCCAATAAAATTTAACCATAAGCTTGAATGCAGAACAGGAAAAATATTAGACATGTTTCCTTCAGGTTACTATGGACATATTTCTTTATAATTTCCAGAACCGTTTTTATTCACCACTAACAAGAGTTTCAACAAAAGTTCTCGCTGTTACAATGCTTACAAGGTCTACATTTGTTTTCCCTTCTGAACAGAAGTTACATCTATACATACAGATCAACTGTCTAGAACTGATTAAAAAGTTTCTGTATTGTTTCACACATTTACTAGTTTCCTTTCTAAATATTTTCAAGATACAGTCTTAAAAATATTATCTTCATATTTTAAAACTTCAATGACACTTATGCAAATGCACCTAAGAATCTAAATAAACAATCTAATCATAGTATCACCAATGGACACTTATGACTTCAGAGAGTACAACCACAGGCTCCAAAATAGGAAAGTCTTTATGCACATGATTAATATTCTGCTGGATAATATGCACTTTGGATATGCACAACATTCTAAGAGGTATGTGACTGAATACCTAGCAGTCACATTCAAGATTCGAGATAACTTTAAGTTCAGACAAAAACTTTATGATCAGAATACTAACAGCATAAAATATGTTATCCTATGCAACATTTACTGATTTCAGGACATTTCATATTGTTATCAAAATCATATTTTACATTTTAAAAGTGTCATCTTAATACCTACTTTATTTGATGTCTTTGTACATAGTTTTCAAAATTTATTTCTCAAAATTTCATTTTCAGTGTAAAAGCACAGAAAGTACCAAAAGAATCATAGTTTAAATTGCAAAAAAAAAATCATAAAATCTAGTTTAAAATAAACCTTTGGAGAAGAACATAGCAGAAGTTCTCTAAGTCTAAATACACTATTTTGAGTGACTTGCCACAATATATATGTGTGTCTGAAAAAGGAACTGAAGAAAGGGAGAGTGAGTATAAAGTTGATAAAGAAGGTAAATCCACCTTTATCTCTTACAGTTGCACTTGGACGCAACTGAAAGAAAGTATTACTAGCAATAAAGCATGAAGGTATACCATACCAGTCACAGGTCTAACTCAGTAGTGAAGTTCTTTCATTACACCGGTCTTGTTTACAGTTAAAAACTATTAACCCTCCAACAGAAAAAAAAAAAAAATCCCTTTCATGCATAACAGATCAGAGATTCTTAACAGTTTCTAGAGACTGACAAAAAAAACCCATGTAGATATAAATGAAAGTGAGGCATTGCTAATTCCCAGATATTACATTTTATCTTAATTTCTCATTGAAGTAAAAAAAAAAAAATAACCACAAAAAAGGTGAAACTAGACTACAGAAATACACTAATTTAAATATTGAGACACTTAATCGAAGCCTTTCTGCTGTCTACACAAATCCAAACCAAGGAAGACATGAGTAACAGCCAAACAGAATGCACATAGCCCCAAAACACTTGCCATTCCTCTAAATATACAGTACCTCTATTTGCCATGAATATCTCCAGCGCTGTATTTTGCAAAAGATAACGTCGAGAAAAGATAGATCGAATCTCTGAAAAGAGCCATTTTCCATGGAGTCCTTCTGTATACGCCAAAATCTGGTAGAAGGAGAAGAGAGAGAATGCTTTAAATATGTTGTTGGTATAGGTAATATCTTGTAAAAGGAAAGTGATTCACTCACAAACATGGATTTTACCATTTATATGCAAAACTTGCAGTAAAATTAAAATATGCTCAAACTTCATGTTATGAACCTCTAATGCTTTTCTGAAGTCCTAGATTCAAATACTCATCTAAATGATTCGTAAAATTTTCTTATTTTCCATAACCAAGGCAGTTTCAGAAACATTACGAAATGTTTGGAACTTCAGCACAGCATAAAAGCATATTCTGAAATCTATTACTTGTGCCATTACATGTATCTGCACTTCCTTTAGCATTGCAATAACAGGCCTGTAACAAATAAGCAAGAAATGATGTCTTTAAAGAAAAAAAATGTTCCCCAAGTTTATCGCTAAGGCAACATTCATTAATTCTGGAACTATAAAGGTTGGCTGTATAAGAGGTTAAGTATCATTTTGTCAGCTAAGGTTAAACACAAACCTGCAAATGAACTCAGCATAATCTCTCTATGGAGTAAGCGGTTGTCAAAGTAACTTGTTACAATTCCTGTCATCCCATCTGACAGACACAGATGCTTAGTCTGCCTTCACAATTCAAACTAATCCCATTTTCAGTCCTCAGCCACTTTGTTTCTTTGTTGCTTCACTTTTTCCTTTTCACTTCAAAGCTTAATTATGTAAGTGTTAAGGAACGGAGAGATTGGACAGTTCTCTAACTCAGATTAAAAAACCATAAAAGAAGGAAAATCTGAAATTTGTCAATTTTTGCAAACACAAAAGCACTTAAAAGAAATCTATCACAGAAAAGGAGATTCAGATATAATTCTAGTTAACATCACTCTTACTACAATTTCATTTGAGCGATATAGTATAAATATGATATAAAAAATTGAACAAATGGAATTCAAGCCTTTAACATAATAAAAACTGCTAATGAACCTAATAATTTGTTTATAAATTTTTAACAAAGGAGGATTTTGCCTGACATGTATTATATATTCCCAAATAACCTGCATTTTTGTAGCACAGAGAGCAGAAGCACCATTATAAAGGCACTACACAATATAGTATAAAACACTATACCACCTTTGTGAATTAAAAGCAGACACCACTGGCAAACCAAAACCAGAGAGCACAGAAGATCAGAATGTACAAAGCAAACCATTTCCCACACCTTCTTTCTTTTTACTTCTCCCTTATCTTCCCCTCAATATAAGTGCCACAGACATTTTCTTCCCCAAGACCCATATACACACAGAAAAAGGTAAAAATGAATAACTATTCCAATACAAAATTCTAGAAATGCAGTGAAAGCACCAGAGACTGTCAGTGGTTGCTAATCACTTCTAGAACTGCAGAACTACCAGACTTGGACCACTCTGACACTTTCCACACCACATCCATAACCCATCCACACTAATTGGCAGGTCTGTATAATTCTATGGTGCTATTCAAAGCCACTGTGGTTGGCTTTTTGCTACATGCATAGACATACCCTTTAAGGCGCAACATGAAAAGAGGTAACGAAGGAGACAAAGTTGCAGTGCTTGTGTACAAAAATCTCTTCATACTTTTGCTGGTACCCATCCATTTTATGACCTTTAAGTCAGAGCTTACAATTTCAATGACTATTTTTGACAAAACCAAGAATGAGATGGCCTTCGCTTTTCTGTAGTAGCAATTGAAACAGAACAGCCTGTTTGTCGCTATCAGTTTGTGCATTGAAAATTCAAACACTTATTACTGTGACTACGTATTATTTTTACCCTGTGGAGCAAGCATATTTGTGAGTGGAAACCTTGTATGCAACTTTTTCAAAATTGGAAGGAAAAATACGAAATTGAAAATGGCAGAGAGAGTTTTACATTGTGCACCTTGTGCAGACATGATGAAGTTACTGAATTCAGTACAATGGGATTTATAGCAGAAACTCAAACTGCACTGCAGAAATACTATCAGTCACCACTATAACAATTCTTTAAACTACTCATTAACAGAAGTTATCAGGAGTGAGAAGCAGCTGAGGCCTAGCTGAGCAAGGCCCTCATTTCCAGTTGGAATAGTGTCTGCCTGGTCTGCAGCTTCACTTCAAAGTCTCTGGAGTTCAATTAAAACTGGATTAGGTGGAAACAGACCTTCTTTGGGACACTGTTCTCTGAAACTCCAGGCACACTGACAGCACCCTAGACAGAGGTCTAGCCCGCCAGTGAACCAGTTGCTATGGAAACTGCAGCATTACCACTGTTCAGCACTCATCACACTACCTATAGTAGATAAAAGGTCCAGAAGACAAACACATTTCCTTACAAAAATCCAGTTCAACCTTTTATTCTCTGTCAAATATCTGATTTTATTAATAGAACCTGCTAGGTGCAAAACCTGACTCATACTTCAGACTGCATTCAGCATTTTTAATCTGAAAAAAAAGGACTTTTTTGTCTTTTTTTTTAATCAGTAACCACTTCTGATATTATCAGAAATAGAGCTATTTTTGCATTTGCCTGGTTTTGCCCAGAAGCTACAAACCAGAGAATTCTACTTAAGAATTTACGAACAACTATCTTCTTCACATTACTGTACAATATGTTGATCTTAAAAACTACTCATTAATTCTGCTTTTTCTCCCCACCAGTTCTGGGACAACCTGTGGAGCAAAGATTAGTGAGGGTGTACAATCTAGTTTAATCTTAACAAATAGCACCACCTTCCCTATGTGAAATACTATTTATAGAATTTCAGTTGATTCAACCCATCAGATTGAAGTTTAATCTACTGTGTTTATCTCTATAGCGTTTATTTCAAATGATATTGCACCTTATAGGAAAAAAAAGACAATTTATACACCTTACCATTCCACTCAAAAATACTTAAACAAATGAACCGATTTTAAAGTTCTGCAGTTCCAAAAACATCTCATTAGACAAACTGCTCTGTGATTAGACTTTGGAAACACCAGATGAACTGACGGCATGACTACACTACTGAAAATGAAAAATTACTTCCACCTTTGCATGAAGTCCCTTCAAGTAACAGAAATGAAGGCCTAAAATTGTAAACAGTCCTCAGACTCATGCTGCAGGCCCTGACACTGCATGGCTGGAATAAACTCCTCAAGAAACTAGCAAGTAAAGAATAGCAAGCTTCAATTTCCACTTTGAGAAGATTCTGAAATCAGAGTTGCATGAAAACACAAGTAACATAGTGCTGATCATGAATTAAGATCACAAATAAAGAAGTCTTCTCATGGTTCATAGTTGCATATCAGCTAATTTCCCAATATTAAAACACTCACTCAGAAGCTATTCTGTCATTTTACAGCTTTAAAAAGAAATGCCCTAGCCTTTTATTCAAAACCCTCCTTGAATATTGATAGTAAACAATGTCTCTTGTAAAAGATTACATGCAACAATTGACACCAGTTTTACAGCTGTTTCCTAAATGAGAAGCAATATTTTACTGAAGAGTAAAAGAACATTTTGCTTTACCTTTTAAATAAACCAATCAACTATCGTATATTTTATTGTAGAGAAAAGTATTATTGATCTTGAAAATGTGAATAGAAGTAATTAAGTCTGCAAATGGGTTATAGAACTGAAACAGTAATTGAATAATTATATTACTTTAATGTGCCGGCCAATTTAACTGCCACAAATAAAATAAAAACTAAATAGCTTATTTAAATAGCTAATGCCCATTTATATATTCCTGAAAAAGTTATGTCAAACCAAAAAAAAAAAAACACCAAGAAAACCCCAAAAATATTTAATTTGCATTAAAATTTGATTGCAGTTTAGAGACAAAATCCATAAATATACCATTTTAGCAGCTTTCACTGTCATTTGGGGTCATTTTTGTTCAGGAGGCAAAATTATAGCACTTAAGAGGTTACAAAACCTGACTCACAGTTCATAAGGAACCTGGATCTCCACCAGGTTCATCTCAGCCCTGCAGCTGAGGATCCTCAGATCCTACTGTACAGGTTCTATTTAGCTCCTAGCTGCAGTATTCACAGTGACGGGGGTCTTTATCTGTTCTTTGTTTAAATGCACACAAGTGCAACCAAACTAATAGGGAATCAGATACGATTATTAATAATTTAAAATATCTAAATGCTCTTAAATAAATCATGGTGCTTATAAGTTTACTTTAGATTTCTCAAGAGAACAACACATAAAATGTTCATTTTAAATCTCAGATATTTATACAATCAGCCAAGCAAACAGCGGTAGTCTCCCATCCAGTCCCTCCTGCGAGCACACACAATCTGCTATGCAATCCTGTTCAGCATTTTCATGGGTGACAAACTCAATTAAACATATTCATTACTTTAATGTCCCACTAGACAGCATAAAAAAATTAAATAAATAAATAAATACTCTGTGACCTCTGTATCGATCAGCGCAAAATGGCTTATGCCTGGGTGTGGGTGGTGAAGGCATTGGGGAGGGGGGTGGTAAAGGACTCTTATGTTTTCTCTTCCAATTACTGGAGGAGATGATAAAACCACAGCAAATGATGTATCAGCTCATTTTATCTTATCGCTTTGGGGCTAGGTGACAATGAAGTTCATATTTCACTGGTTCCCATTGAAGATTGTGAAA
Source organism: Forpus xanthops (assembly GCA_032466535.1). Taxonomy (NCBI): domain Eukaryota; kingdom Metazoa; phylum Chordata; class Aves; order Psittaciformes; family Psittacidae; genus Forpus; species Forpus xanthops. The sequence goes on along the minus strand of JASSUY010006125.1, from coordinate 47,262 downwards.
ATTACTTGCCCTTATGACCTGAAATTTCACTGGAAGACAGAAATTTCTCTTCTGCAAAGTAATGCAATTTTTCAGATGTCAACCTTTAGCCCAGCTTTAAAAATTAATTTCATTTATATTAACCAATGATATTGATATTTTCACAGAATGCTCTTTGATACATGAACCACGGACTAGCAAACTCGTGCTCTAGAAGGATAAAATTATTTTACTGGAAGCTGCTGGGGTCGGACAGATTTACCACAAACTGAAATTCCTATTTCACAGTTTACTATTTATACCAGCTTCACATACCTTAAGGCCTCTGGACCTGTTAAGAGTTTAACCTTTAGTGAGGACTCCGTCTTGTTTCTAGATCTATTCAGTTCTGAAATAATTCCTTTGTACATGATATACAAACATAAAAAAAAAAAAGAAAATTAATATAGGGTTTGGGTGGCTGTACCAGCCCTGCAAGTTTAAGGATGTAAAGTTATGTTTTTCTTTGGAAAATAAGATAGCACACTTAATTATGATAAACAGAAGCCAGAATTGCAAGAATTCACAGATTCTCGTAGGAGTTGACCAATGTCTTGATTCAATGAGCCTGTTACATTCCGATTTAGGACTTAGTAGGATCTGGTCATCAAAAGGTAGATACAAAAGGCTCATCCAGCTGTTTACATCATCTGGGACAGTCTGCCATCAAGAATCAACCATAACAATTTACAAATAATTCTGCTTGCACCTCCTGAAACAGTGGTTATTTAAGCTTCTGTGTCCATCCTCAGTATCACTAACTGGAGAGCAGGCTAGGCAAACAGTGATCAACGAGTTTTTCACTGTCATGTGTGAAACAAATTGATAGCCTCAGTGTGTTTCCAATAAACATGCATGCAAATTATAATTATTTATTACTGAGATTCAAAATGCTGTAAACTAAGAATTAGAAATAATTTATTACCAAAACTACCAAGGGCAGCCCTTCTAAAGCGATCTCCCATAACAAATCTCAGACACACTAAAAGAGCTACCAACCCAGCCTGCAAACCACGCACTCCAGAAATGTCAATTCAACACCTGCAAGCAGCAAAAAGATATACAAAAATACATAAACTTATGACAGCAGGTTTTCTATGTAATATTTTAGATAGGCAGCTCTCTAGTCAATCATCCTCTTTTCATTTGTCTCAGGTTTATAGGTTGTTTTTTTTTTTTTTTATTATTCATAATATACTTGCAATACAAAGTTGCAAAAAGAAAAAAAAAAACACATTTTTAGATTGTAGGATGATCGTTAAGAAAAAAGTGTATGCATTAACCTGGAAGTTCATTACTCAAACTTTTCTTTATTTATTTATAGCAGTGTTTATAATCCATACACATAAAGAATGAATGGTGACGATTTCTACTCTATTGGGGTTACCTGTTTATGGTATTTGCTGTAGCATTGTTAATACCTACACAGACTTCATGTATCTAGTAGGTAAAAAGATGCAGACAACAAATCATAACTAAGGTATCTTTTAATCATAAAGAAATAATCTGGAACAGTCATAAGCATAAATTCTGCAAAGGATTGTCTGAGCTGTGCACTGTGCCTTCCACACTGAAGTGTGAATTATGTTTATGCCACATGTGAGTGATCCACATTTGCTTATAATCTTTGCTTAGCTTATCTAAGATTGAGGATACTCTTACGGAAGTGCAATGGCACACATTCATGTAGAGTCACATGTGTGACTCTATATATATACATGCATATATTAAAATATGAGTGAAAGATACACAAAACCATAATATATACGTATGTGCAGTAGGTAATTAGAGTATTTTGTCATTTTTTGCCTTCATTAGATCCTAAGTTTTAAAATTTTGGAGAGTGCTTTTAATCCATTCTAATTAATAAGTACAATTCTGGCTAGTCTTGATGTCCACACAGATTGACAGATTGCATAACCCCTTTGTGAACTGCATTAAATTATACAACTTCATGATTTCATGTGTCAATGAATTCCATCAGTTAAACATACACAGTGTAAATACTAAAAAAGCTGATTTTGTTGATTTCATTTGGTATACACTGAAGAAAATACAACACCTGCAGAAGTTCAGGAAGAGATCTAAGCACCACTGAGCAAAACTCCATTAAATTACTTCTCACTGTATAGAAACTGTCAAAGAAGCTGATCACTAAGTCATGGAATTTGGATCAAAAATTATGAAATAAAGTATTATTAATACTAAGCATTTGTAGTAAATGAATGCTGCAATGGCTCATCCCATGACAGCTACCCTACATAAGACAGAATTTTGGAAAATAGGTGGGGAAAATCCATTTGCATTTTCCTGTGCAACTGAGGAGCAGGTATCTAGATCTCTCAAAAAAAAAATCCACACAACTTTCTTATTTTGGTGCCAACAACATACCTTTGTATGAGCATGAATGCTGCTACCTCATTACTTAGCCCACTTTTATTAATACAGAAAATCAAAAGACAAAGAACCGGAATCTTTAGATGCTCCAAATATTGTCTTTGTGAAAACTGATAATTTGTCTTTCTGTCGCCTTGTGAGTCAACAAAAAAGGAAATAAAAATTTAGATTATGAGCATCTGAAAGACATCATGACAGAAATGTTTTATTATTGGAAATAACATTCTAAACCAAAAACTCTTCTAAAACTTACCCTCACAGATTTTCAGTATATTCCCCAGCACTAAGTATTAGCATTACGCATAAACCAGATGTATATTTTTGTGTTGGGAAGTATGACCATGACTTAAATTTTGCCAATGTAATTAAAACATAATTGTATAGAAAGGTTTGTGATAGCAGTAACAAAGCATAGGACTCATTCAGCTGCAGCTTTTGAGGAAGATACCTAGGTGTTTGTATCTGAAATAAATGAGTTTAAAATGCTCTTGAAGAATGCCAGCAAGGACTGTTTGTGTCTGAATTCTCCAGTACAGGATACCTTTGAAGGATCTCCAGATCATTTTTTTTTCCTAGATATTATGGAACTAAAAGCACCAATTTTTCACAATCTTTTTGTTTCTGGTATAAGAAAACTGAAGCAAAATTAAAGAAAGCAAATGGTAAAGATGCAGCCTCATCATCTATGACTAACCACTCATGCTGTCATCAGTTTAGAGTTTTTCAGTTGGTCTGGTTTTCAGTCAAAACTGATTTCTGGGAATTGCTGTCTTATTCTCCCTTGCACCATCAGACCTCAGGCTCTTTGGACAGGCCCTTCTTTTTATTATTCTGAGGAGAAAAAAAAATATTTTTCCTTGCATATCAGAAGCATTTTCCAGTATTTATCAAACTTGCAACAATTACAATCACAGCACTTAGCAGAGGACTTTGGACCTTCCCAATTTTTAACAGCATATGCTGTTGTGCTTTGCTCATCTTACTTCAATCAATGGCTCAAATCTATGCCATAATATTGTAACACTATTGCAATAAAAAACCTCTGTAAACTACTTAAGGGATTTCAAACAAGCCAAACCTTCTGTTGTTTAAAAGATGAAAGTACCTGAGAAAGCCAGAAAAGGCATGAAGCACAGGTTCTTTTTTATGACATGAAGATTATCATGCTGTGGGTTGTTTGTTTTTTTTTTTAAGTTCCAAGTTGTCGTGGTTTCAGGCGTAAATCAATCTGCTTGCTCACTCACTCCTCCCACCTTCTTCCCCCCCACTTCAAGGGGGGGAGGAAATGGGAAGAGGAACCAAAAGAATGCAACTCCCATGGGTTGAGATAAGAACCGTTCAGTTACTAAGGTATAACACAAATCACCACTGCCACCATCAATAACAATAACCAGAGAAAAACAAGGGAAGAGGACAGAGCTGCTCACCACTCGACGACTGAGCTGTGAACTAACTTCTTCCAGGTTCCTGCCTCCAGAAGTAAAACTGGGCATGATGTACTGTGGTATGGAATACCTCCTTGGTCAGTTTGGGTCAGGTGTCCTGTCTCTCCTTCCGCCCGGCTTCTTCCTGGCTCCCCTCCTCCCTGGCAGAGCATGAAACTTGGAAAGTCCTTGGTCAAACCAAAACATTCTAAACTGCAACTATAAACACCGGTGTTATCAGCACTGTTCCCAAGCCAAAAATCCAAAACACAGTGCTGCACCAGCTACCACTTAAAGGAGAAAAACAACTGCTGCTGCTGAACCCATGACACAAGTTCTGGTTGGTCACTCTTCTTTTGTAAACTCCTTAGCACAGAAAAGCCTTGGAGATAATCTTTATCACACTATGTTGGTTGATCTCTATGAAGTACAGTCTGAATACTAGGACAATTGCTAGACTAATGACATACAGTAGTTCATATCCACAGCAGTATAACTAGATATGGGGAAAGATAATATACAAGGAGTGCACTGCTCAAAAGCAGAGCACAGAAAGCAATGTAAAAGCCATCTTTATTTTGCTTTCTCTTATTTATCCTTTGAGTTTTTCTTTAGAAAAAATAAGATTCATATTTGCTGTAAATATCTCTTCAAATTCCTATTCTGAACAGCAGAAGAGAAAACTCTTGTTAGATTCCCGCTGCTGTGCCCTGCCCCTGCCTATTTCACCGCTTTCAGGACACAAGTTCTTCCATAGGCTCCTTCTCTATGTATCCAGCAACGGTCTATCCAGCCAGAATACGTGCAAGTGGAAGCATTAACTAAAACCAAGAAAGAGGGGAACTAATGCACCTGCAGTACAGGCACTTATCCAGTGTCTGCCATTTTCATCTGATCGTGCAGAAGATGGCTGAGTAGAAGAAAGCAAATGGGCAATGAAAAAGTAAGCTCAATGCCAGAAGGAAGGTTGGTTTTAGTTTTTATTTTTTTTTTTTAATTGATGACCTGAAAACTGGCTTTCGTATCCCTTCATCAGAAACAAAACAAAAACAAAAGCCACCCCCACACATCTGTCAGAAAGCTAGAGTACCAGTCATCATGAAAGACTGCATCTGACCAGCTCATTAATGGGAACCAAGACCATACATAGAAGAACAGATGTGCTTCTTGAAGGCAAAGAGAAAAGTCAGACTCCAGAGCTGCCAATCCAGCAGTTTACATTAAAAAATTCTGTGATATGTTTTATGACAGATACGGCACAGAAGGTGCGGCCTGCAAAGGGATGGGAATGTAAAAATGGCTTAACGCCACCTTTGTGCTGCACACTCTAGACTGCTGCAGGAAATGAATCCCCTTTGAGTAAACTGGAGCAGCTGCAGGGGTTGCTGTGCAATTACATACATTTGCCTTATGTGGGATGACTGGTGGCTGCTCCATAAGCCAAGTATTAGTACTTAATCCTACAGAAATTTTCCCTCCTGCTCTTAGAAGCTGGGACAGAAGACAGCACAGTACTGCTGGTAAACCTTCCACTGTGCAAACGCTTCTCCACTAACAGCTTGTTCATTTAGAGTAAACCAAGAGTACAGGTACGACAACAACATAGAGAAATTGTTCCTCAAAGGACATGTCCTTTGCACTTACTTTAATCAAGACACACATGTGCATACCTCATATTCTGTATCAGTATTCTTTCATTTATCTTATATTCCTGAAAAACAGACTAATTTCTCAAGTAAAGGATCTGACTAACATCAGTGACAAAGGTTTTGCTATGACCTGTGATTGCAAGGGAGAATCTATTCTTTTCAGATAACCCATAGAAATAATCTGACCCATTAAAAATTATCACGTGTTTGTAAAGAACAAAAAGCAATGTGAGAAAGAGGTTTTATACAATAACTGCTGCCTTACATATTAGAAAATAGTAAAATAAAGTAATTTAAAATCAGCTTTAAAGCATTCCTGCAAGTACAGACCCTTTCTCAAGGTTAAGCAAGCCATGAAAATAGCTAATATGAGGTCTACAACTACATCTAGGATTCTAGGGTAACAGAATATGAACAAGAACATAACCCTAATTTCAGTTAAAAATGCAACAGAAAATTAAACTTCATTTCTAGTCCAAATGATTGATAAGAAAGGCTTGGAAATGTGATTCAAGTGTAACAGATACACAGACAGCAGTCTGGGGACAGCAGAACAATTGATCCAACAACATGATTTGCTTTGCCATTCCCCCCCGGAGTATTAAATCTAAAACTTGCTACTCCTGAGGGCCCAATAAAAAATAAGCCTATCAGAGAATTCTGCAGATGACAGGAGGAAAGAGGGCAGTAAGTCTATGCGAAAATATCAGCTCTTGTGAAGAACTGTAATCTGGGATGTGTTATGTATTTATTTTACAAATCCACAGTGCTGCTTAGCACAACTGGAAGTTTTCCTAAGAGCCAGAAAAAGTCATGTCTAATGTGGGAGTACTTACAAAGCACCAGGTTTCAGCCAATATGTACAGCGTTTCATAAAGTCAAAAGGCGGAAAAGAATTTTAAACTGCTCTTTTAGACAAACCTAACCTCATAGCAATATCCTATCCATCCTGCTCAAAGTACTGCCAAGAACGGTTTCTTGAGAAAATGCAACAATTTATCCTGCTCATGAATATTTCATTTACAAAACTAACTTAAGGCAGCACTTTCATAGGCAGCTGCTACCAAGCAAATTAACCATATTTGAAGGAATTATGTGAGAGCCCTTCTTTAATCTTTTAATTGGGAAAAAAAAACCCTTAACTGGACAGCAGCTCCTTTCCCATCTAGCTCCACATTCTGCAAAAGGCATTTTTTTTTTTAAATGAGAAGAATATTGAGAGCAAAAGAAAATAATGGTTTTGCAAAGACATTTTCAGTCCTGAAGCGACTCAGTCTGTAACTCAATGTTCTCTTGTGAAAAAAAAAAAAAAAGTATAGTTTAAGATAGAAGACCTACCTTTGGGTTACCTTTCCCTGTAAGTAACTGTAGCTGGTGCGCTTACAAGTAATAACTGACAATTTAGAATCTGGCATCAGTGACAATCAAAAATACCAGTTATCAATTCTTTACATAACATGGCAGCAAAATAGATATTCAAGAAGGTTAATAATTTTAAGATACATGTCTGAGGAAAGAAGCACTACATTTGAGATCTGAAGCACAAAAATATCACACCCTGCAAGGAGGAACAAATTTACGGCTCAGTTGTAATTTTAGAGACAGTACATTTGTCTCTAAAATATAATGATTCTCTATTCAAGGAGTTGGAAGTTGAAACCTTGTAGAGTTTACTGTCTGAGCACTTATTACAGCACAAAGAAAGCATTAGTTACCTTTTTCTTGAGTGCATGAAAACTAGCTACTGAAAAGACAAGGATGCAAAACTTGAGGCAGCAGCACAGACTAAAAGTAACTCATGCAGACACATCTAAGAGTATTCCACTACTGAAGAACTGATAAATGGATCAACAAAACATTACCCCTGCTTGATCTGGCCTCATTTAATGATTATACAGTTCTTTTAAAATAGGGATTTTAAATAAAAAAAATCAGCTTATCAACTTTAACTTCTGGATTAATTGTTGAAGCTTCAAATGCACAGTAGCATAAAGGCCTACCAAAGAATAACTAGATTTGGCAAATATCTGCTTCTCAGCATTCCACCCAAACAAAATGTCGGTGTTGATAAAATCCACTTTTTAAAACATGTATCCTTGCAAATCTTAAGTACTGTCATCTCATCTCCCTGTTGGAGCTTGATTGATTACGCCTTTTCCTTATGTTCATTAATCTCATCACCTTATCTTTTACACCACTTCATTTTAGCAGAAAGGCAATAATAAAACCCTCATCCATTATCCTTTTACACATCTAGTCAAGTGGAAATGGTTAATAACATGCTACAAATTGAACTTCAATCACCTCATTTTCCCCTTTGTCGAATGCACATTAAAGTATATTCCAAAAGTGCAATTTGTTTTACAGGGGAATTTGTATTATATTGCTACAGACAACTAAAATTAAGTGTTTCTCAGTTTGGTTATTAAATATATTCAACTGTCCTTTTATCTCTGATACTAAAACATTAACTCATTTTATTAGGGTGTAATAATACAAGAGCCTTATCTCTCAGAACACAGGGACATCTAGTCTGCCTAATAGTAAGTGTTATACAATGGGTCATTTATCTTTTCTTTTCTTTTTTTTTATTTAATATGCTTCTGATAGTTTATGAATCGGTACATTATTGCAGATGAAATGGCTCTCCATTTAAGAAAAGTTAATTTGTTTACATGCAGGCTTATCTTCAAATGCAAGCCCCATTAGAGAAGCAGTCTGTAACTGTCAGAGCAAGTGAAGAGGGAAAATAAGTGGATGTAGAAAAATCTAGAGCCCAGTAATTCAACTCTGATTACCAATTTCCTGTTTGAATATTAACTGTGTTGCACATGTACTTTGCAAATATTCTATGATCCTAAAATGATCCAACAGAAACACTAATTGAAATGAGTCCCAGAACTTGTTTTTGCAAACTTTCCTCATCATGCCAAATACAGGCTCATCTTAGTAAATTGAAATGAAGGACATTTGAATACAAATAAAAAAAGTTCACAATGAGACATATTTGGAGTTGTTTCTTTCAAAAATAAAAGGGAAATAAAAGGGTGCATGAAATTCTAGCTCTATTTAATTCAGTGATAGTAATCCCCTTCCCAGAAGGGAAGCAAGAACCTCTGTTTCTGTATCCACCTGGAAAAATTTTCACGTGTACTTTGGTCATTGTCGCACTGAAACAACTAGTTTGACTAGCTCATCAATAAAACTGTATCAGAATGAACACATATAATAAAAAATACTGTACAACTATTATAGGAACAGGTATTTTCCCATGCTTTGTCTCATCTCATTTCTATGGAAACAGTGTTAAGCTTCTAAAAGGCCAGAGAAAATCAAAGTTCCCACCTTTATTCAAAGTTCGAATTACAGAGATGGTCATGTTTACTGCTATAAACACTTGCAATAGTGTATATATATACAGTACATATATAAATATATACACACACACTAATGATTCAAAAAATTAAGTAATGACTCCTTTTTTACATTAAAGCTAAGCAAAGTGCAAACACACAGCTCTAATTAAATTAGAAGAAGATGTGAAACCACTTTTACATTTACCTTGTGGTCTTTTTTCCAGCTCTGTTGCTCGTGAAAAGTTTTTCTTATTTCCCAAGCCATTCAAACTCCAATTCCTCCCCCCTGCTCTATCACCTTCCATTCAACCTGCAGTTTCACAAGCATTTTTGCAGGTGGCTGTCCAGCTCATGTTGCACCTCATCTCATCCCGCCCCAGTCATTTTCTGCTGTTCCCCCAAACTCCATGTTCTAACAGTAATATGTTTGAGGCCATGCTGTAAGGTGGAGTTCAGTAAGTGATTCAGATAGAGAGTAGCCTAGGGTGAGGAGAAAGAAAATAATGAAAGGGGCAAGGACACGATGACAATGGTTTTAGTCTGACTCATTTCCCCACTCAAAATAACCACTCGAAACTATTTCCCAGGAACACCTGTGGAAGGGAGAACAAGGTGACACAATGACACCTCGTGACTGCTTAAACCAGCACCATCACTGAAAGGAATGCTTTTAAAACTCTGGCTCTGTATAATCTTGACTCCAGTCAGAACAGCCTCTACCTATGATTAGTTTGATTTTCAGTCATGCACCTCTTCAGTGATTTCCATTTCTCTGTGTTAAAGAGAAGACACTCACTAATATCTGAAGCTGTGCTATGCATCTTCTTCAGAAACTGTCTTAAAGCACTCCTGCAATGCCATGCCTTTAAAAGCCTCAACAGTTTGCTGACCTAGATAGCTGCCGGTTTCTTGATGAAAATTTTATCTTTGGTCTTTGAAAATGCCCTGTTTCTTCTTCAGTCAGTGCATAACTACCTGTTGCTTCTGTTCTGCTTTCAGAGAGGATGATCTCTGGACAGTCTACATAAACTATGATTATCCAATACTGCAACAGTCCATGACTAGGCTTGTACTGCACATTAGTAATGCAAAAAAGCATTCTGCTTCTTCACCCTACTTCTTGATTGTGCCACATTCAGCCCTGGAATAAGCAAATTCAATTCTTACTGAAATAAATAATTTGATCACTCAAGAATTTAGGCTTGTTTATCTTAACAAATTTTGAAGTATTCAACTACTTTTTGAGCTATCCCAAGCTACATCTAATCTGTTCATTGCCAAGTCACTAAATTGGACCAAAAATATTTCCTAAAACCTGCATGATTCTCTAGTTTCACATTTGAAGACCAAAACTGCAGTTGGCATCCAAAACTTGCATTTCAGCATGACTTACACACAGTCAGGACTTCCAGGTAGCACCTTAAAATATTAGAAGCATATCAACATAAATTTTATAACTACAAATTTCTCGACACAGAATTTGACCTAAATCATCAACTGATTTCTGATTTTCATTTTGATTGTTTTTCTGAAAGCTAACCTTCAGGATAGCACTTTGAGTACCCTCTCTTAATAACGTCTCCCTCCTGTGAATGTATAACTGAAGAGGTTTTTTATTTGCTTCTTTTTGTTATTTAACTTACATTAAAAGAGATGGTCAAGAGAGCCTTTTAGTTTCTTTATGAGAAAGTCTTTTACCCAAGCCAAATAAATGAGGAATCTGAGCAAGCTATAAACTTAAGAAGCTAAATCTAAATGCTCTCTATACTTTACAGATACAGGTGCAAGTTTACACAATGTGAGTCCAACCCTTCAGCTGACACGACACTTTTGCAAAATGTAAATCACTGATGCAGTAGTACTTGAATGAGACAATTTACTGCAGAAATAAATGAACAACTGAATACTAAGCAAGTCAACATAAGTCTTGATTCTAGTCTCTAACCACCATTCCTGTACCACATAACATGTCATCATCCATAAGCAAATGAGTTAATCAATTTAATGAGGATTCAGACAAATCGGCTGCCTAATGAGCACTCAAACTGATGTGGCAAGGGTTATGCTCCAGTGCTGACAAAATCAGTTTGATGAAACTGTGACAAAAGCAGCAAAGCACTATTCCTTCAGCATATTTTCCTGTATCTTATTAACATGACATTATAATCACTATTTGCAAACTGTATACGGAAACCTTTTATTGTGTAATTCATGTAAACATATGCTTTATCTACTCTTCTTTCCAGAAAACCTGTGTATATTGCTTGGATTCAGTTTAGTAATTATTCAGTTCTTTTTGAAAATGACATTCAGATAGAGTTGTTTAAAGTAATTTAGATTGAGTACGCCAAGAGAATTTCCAGAGACATTGCATTGCATGATTTTGTGTTTTATGAACATGCCATTTGGCAATAAATATAAAACAACCTCATGAAAATAAATCAAAATATTCTGCAACTTTGCAAACAGTTCAGGAAATTAACACTGGAATCTCTTGGAAAGCAAAAAGAAAAAATCAAACTCCGGTTTTTAGATGAATGGTAATGCTCTTATTCTGACTTCCCAACTCCATAATGCTAAAATGCAAAAATCACAGGCCAAGAAAAGAAAAGAACCTCCCTAGCATCACAACTACTTTATCAAAAATCTTTAATCAGGGCTCCTTCAAGAATTTTCTAGCACTACTAACTAGTTACGTGTAGGTTCAAAATGCAGGGCCAGGAAGTGTTCATGAAACTCAAACATAAGACGTAAAAATAATTAGAAATTTAATTCTGTCAAGTAAAACAAACAAAACAACCCGCTATGATAAAAAAGAAAAAACATAACTCTTGTTTTCCAAGTATTATCTCTCTAGAAAACTTTCTTCCAGGAAGGAAAAGCACCTCTTTAAGCACAGGGTTGTTTAAATGAAAGAGATACAAAGCTATATCAGAAAAGATTTTTACATGCAATATTAAAAGCAGTTTCTAAATAGCATTGGAGTAGCTGAAGCCGTACAAATCATATAACCCTGCAGTAGGGTTACAAGAATAAATTTCATAGACCCAGCAATAATTTAATATTTATACACTAATGACTTCCGCCAGGGGAAAGCGTCACACCTATAATAACTACTATTGCTACCCTTATAAGCACTGTAGGGGCTGAGGAAGGAATGGTATAAGTCACAACTTCTGCTCAGGAACATGGGATAGAGCAGCTTTCAAAATTCAGCACAAAGTTAAGAAGCAACTGACTTTTACATAAGGACACACTTCTTATATCAATGAATGCATTTTTTGGAGTAGGAAACTTTGGCTTTGGGTTCTATGTTTGAAAAGCAATCCAGAGACAATGTAAATGACATTGCCTCCCACATACATAGAAGGATGTCAAACTGCCAGAAGAGTAATTAAGAACATTCACAGAAGAAGAAAAACATATGTGTATTTTTAACAAAAAACCACATAAGTATTACATTAAAACAACAGTAGAAATCAGTGGCAGTTGACAATACTAACTGGTATATCCTCACACTATTTTAACACCAGACACTTTCTCCCCAAAGGACAGCATTCTTGACAGCACGGTAACTTAAGCGTGAAAGGGCTGAACATTCCACTTTTGTGACTCTTACTACAACACACCCCATATACAATCCCAATCAATTTAAAAGATCTCGATTAAAATCCTAATTTACCTGTTACCATTTTCTTGAGGTCACAGTATATGGCTATGTCTCCACAGCAGCTGGCTGCCACTATGATGGTCTGGCTTGCTCCAAACTGTATGGTCTCACTGCCTCCTTTCTCCTGCCACTAATGCTCTTCTGGGTCTAGAGGTACCTAGCTCAGGGAATCACCATTGTAAAAATCCAGGGAAGAAAAGGTAATCTCCTGTTGGGTCAGATCCCCAGCTTGACTCATCAGGTAAGTGCTGGTGATGGCACAGGGTACAGGGAGAGGACTAAGCAGCCGCAAATTGGGTCCAGCAATTCATTCTGTTCCAGATCCCAGTTTCAGGGACCTCTGAGAATATCCTGTCATGCAACATTACAGGTGCTTTCTGACATGGTTTCTGCCTGCTGGCTGTATGAACACGCCACAGAAGAAACAACCAGGAGTGAATGTAACTTCATAATAATTTCCCCAAAACACCCAACTGTAAAGATTACGTAACTCTGGGATATAAAAATACCCCAAATTAGACAGATTCTAATGTCATAAAATTTGTACTCTAATTTAACTGTGCTCTTTACTGACAAATTGAATGTGAGTGGCAAATCCAAGTGTCTCTGTACTGTTCAGTTTTTACAAAATGTTTCCATCTACCAAAGTAGGTAACTTCTGTAATGCTATAAGCAGAGAGCATCTATGATTTCATAAGGCCACCTTTGGGTGCAAAGCTAACTTTACATTAATTCCAGTGCTGTGGCTGAGAAGAAGGGCAAATAAATAAGAATATAAAATGTATACAAAGATTGGGAATTTAATATTGAATTCAGAATACCAAGTAGCATTTCTTTTTGTTGGCAGAATTTTGAGGGAAAGGGAATAGGTTCATTAGCCTTGTTTTCATGTTTAAAAAAAAAGATGGTCACCTTAATCTAACAGAACCTGCAAAATTATCATACTGTAGTAGCCTGTCCAGTATTTTTTTATGTAAATGCCACTATTCCACATAATTACAAACACAAAGAATGTACTGGAAAAAAATAACAAAACAACAAAACCAACCAACCAAACCCCAACCCATATTCTTTAAATGTTAGATTCATATGTAGCCCTGTAACATTTAAAACATGTAAATGCCCCGCTGCACTTAAATTTTTGGCCATGAATTGATTGTATTGTATATGATTGATGATATTGTATATCATCACACCCAGGAAAAACTAAAAACTTATGCTGGCACAGTGACTCCTACTTGTACTTACACAAAAAGTGCTAATTTATCAAAAAATGCCATAGCAATTTTCTGTCTGCAGCAAATGGATCTGACTGTAATTTGCTGAAAAGTCATTAATATTTCCAAAATCTCAGTTATTCAAGTATTTCAGTTACACTCCCCTCTTCCCCACTAAGAGATTTTATGATGGCATTTAATTTTAATTACATTCCAACCACCTTTACTGTAAGAGGAAAAGCACAAAGAAGACACACACATTTTACATGTAATGCTGGCAAAAAACTTTCTCACAACAAAACCAAATGAGACTTCTGTCTTAATTCCACAATACTAAAAGGAAGTTTTCAAAACCAAAAGCCCTCTGAATGCTTAATTCAAGAAAAGTTACCTTCCTTCTCCTTAAAGGATATACTCTTAATGATGTGGATTTCCTTTTCCCAATTAAGGGTTCTCAGTGAAAGATCTGTAAAGGCTGCTGCTTTATATACAATTAACAGTCAAACTGTAACACAAATTACATGTCATCCTTATCAGAGTTTACACATTGAACTCCTGTATCTGTTGCCAGCAGGCAGCCCCCTCTATCTAGGGAATATCACCATGGATTTGTTCAGTGTCTCAGCACAAAATCTCACTATCCCCTCTGTGTCAAAAGCATATGGAGCTCCAACACACCATTTATTCCATACAGTCACTGAGCAGGTTTTATGCCCACTGCACTGCAGAAGGTCAGTCTGCCATTTCTAGGGGTTTATCACAGGGCTAACTTCCATGGAATGCACATGCTGTACCATCCCCATGAAGATGTGAGCTGAGACCTGTGACTTTTTCTGAGCATTCTTCGTTGTTTCTAAGGATAACAGTATGTTATTCCTAGCAAAATACTCAGTTGCAGATCTCCTTTAGATATCCAAGACTACATTAAACATATTTGTTAAATACATCTTCAAAAATTGCTCTCCAACACATTAAAGCAGGAATTTCATTCCTTCCTGTGCCTATAGCAAAATTAAAACGAACAGGGAGAGGATGGTTATGAGGCAATGCAGCAAGGCTCAGGAGAGACAGATCACTACTATAAAAGCTCATTTCAGGACTGGGGGAGACAGATCACTACTATAAAAGTTAATTTCAGGATTGGAGGGGATGTCTAACATGCAAGAGATTTATTTGTATTGTTAGGAAATGTAGGTATAATTAAAGTAACCAGGTGTTTTTAACAAAGTAATGGAAAACACTTCCTAAGTTATCCTATGCACTGCTCAGAACTCTGTGGTTTTGTTCTTACAGATGATGACTTTGCATTTAAAGCAGCATCACGAATGTAGTGATCTTTTCACTATTCTTTGCATGTCTGGGATTCTATTTATTTTCTCCTCTTTTTTCACAGTTTTACATTTGAGTGTATTATATTCTTGTTGTCAAAAAAGTTACAGAAGTGAAATGACAGCAATAAACCTTGAAAAAGAAATTAATTTCCACATATTTTCCAATTTTTAAAGTATAAGCACAGCTAGTCTTTTTTAATATTAAGAATTTTAATACAATACTGTACTATGCAAATTTCCCTTAATCTTCAATAGCTTTTGAATAAGACAACAGTGACTCTCCTTGTGTTTATTTTTGTTTGCCTTTTAAGAAGAGGATAAATAACAGTCCTTAGCATTTTATAATGTATTTTATAAATGTCCTTGTATTTCACACATGTTCGCATAAAATATATTCCTATGTTTGTCTCTGTAGAAGCACACACACTAATGAACATACAAGTTATATATTATCTTATGATAAACTAATTCACAAACATTTCACATTTAAATTGAGGTACTCATCTGACCAATTTTCATGAATATTCAATCAATTGCAGCCTCTATGTTGCTTTTACCTTCTTTATGTATAACAAACAGTATGCAAATGGGGAACAATTGCAATGTTTAGTATCATATTTAAAACCACCATTCAAACCTTTTCTTAATGCTATTATCAGTTTTTCTTTTGCAACAATTTTGTGTATAAAAATAAAAGCACTGGATTTTTATTGGTGCTGCC